>JARJDW010000002.1:0-11270 GCA_030264715.1 Adinopsis sp. GC000173
ACTTGATTCGTGAATAGCCTCGCAAGACGAGCACTTTTACCGATGCGGTATTCGATCTCTGCCAGAAAGATGGCAATAGGGTGTAGTTTGCGATGGTCAATATTTTGTTTCATTTGTTCATAACAATTCTCTTATAATGCAGTTTCAATTTCATGAAAAAAACTGCAAAGACTTAGTTGTACACCTAATAATAATTTCTTGTTTTTTTATTCTTATTTGTATTGTTTCGTTTGTATATAGATTTGTTATTGATTTTATCAAGGAGGCTACTATCACCATCTCTACCATATTTAAGGAATATTACACTGTTCATTGCGATACTGCAAAACTCTTTTGAAATGCTGCATTTCACGGATTGAATTGTTACATTAAAATTATTGAAAGTATACTAATGTGGAAATAGCTTAATTTCTATTTTATTAGTCTTCGAATATTATATAAATTTTTTTCTTAAAAACGTCACTAGTCTTTATATTGGCTAACTGAAAATTTAATTGAACTTTTTTTGGTTTCTTGTTGCTGCTTACTATTAACCCTTTTAGTTCCAGTAATGCCATTGGGAGTTTTTATTCTGTTTTTGAATTCATTAATTACATTTAAATACAATAAAATTTTGCTTGACAAACCGCAACTATCGTGTTTAGGCCTATCTGAACTACAGGGTGATTCACTCGGGACTGACGGTTTTTAATTGTCTACATCTCGGGAATGCGAAAAAATAAAAACATGAGGTAAGGCTCAAAGTTTTTCTCATTTAATGAAATTTTGGTTGCATGCGAGAATGGGAGGCAGGGGTAGACTAATTACTCGTGAACGGGAAACCGCGCACCACATGAAAATTTTTTGATCCTGTAAGGGCGACTCATGTAAAGCATGGGGATCATCTGTGGCCCATATGCGGGTATGTTGCGAGTTCACGTAACCGGAAAGATGAAACCATGCTTCTTTGGTAAACCAAGTAATATCAAGTATCTTTATATCTCAAAAACTGTCCATTTTCGAGTTTTGTACTAAGGATGACTTTTGATCATAAACTATAACATATAAAAATTTCAGAAAATTTCAATGAGGTCCAAAAACCCTACTGTTTTGTGCAGTTGATGACTTTTAACCTCTACATCTCAAAATCTGTACATTTAGAAGCTTTTCCCCAGGAGGACTTTTGATCAGGAGGTCATAAACTATAACTTAACAAAATTTAAGAAATTTTTAATAAGGTCTAAAATCCCTATTGTTTTGTGCGGGGTCTTTGGTCCATCTCTGCTTCCCATTCTTGCATGCATCCAAAACTTTATTAAATGAAGAAAACTTTGAGCCCTACCTCGTGTTCTTATGTTTACGCATGCCCGAGATATAGACGATTAAAAACCGTCAGTCCCTAGTAAATCACCCTGTATAGGAATTTCTATGATGATTTTCATAATTTGCATTTTTCAGCGTCTTTCTTCTTTTCCGCTTATTATTTTGTTTTTTCTTTAATTTTTTCTTGATTTAACGGCATCAGCAAGCCATCTGTTTACATACCAATAATAAAAACAAATTTTTTATTAAATTTTCAAGTCAAAAATAAATGAGGGGAATGATAGAGTGTTACTCCTTGTAAAATTAGTAAAAGTTCCTGAAATTCATCATTATTTTTTAAATTATTATCGTTCTGAATATTAAACCCATAATTTTAATTTATTTTCATTCAATTAACAGTTATCAAAGTATAATAACTTAATATTCACCCACGATAAACTCTCGCAATTAAGTTTCACTTATCGGCCGTGCGATTATGTAAGTGTATTAGGCCAAAATTTTTGTTTTATTTAACGTCGTTTGATGGATTGGAAATGAGGTTAATAGACGGGGAATGCACTCTCGATGGAATTGACATCGGACTTGTATATATACACATTAATCAACGTCCGAGCGAGTGTGCGTTGTTAAATTAACCGATCGCCACAGCAAGAGAACAGCGAAAAAACTGCGCTGCAAATATAATATTTATTTATTCATTGATGGTGGAGCGGCAACGCTGCATGCCAAACAATAACAACAATAACAGAAGTTTTGTTGTATGATATGCATGCACCATCGCCGTCCGGAATGAAATGAAAAGCGGATACGTTTTTGATGTAGCATGTGCGAGCGAATTTTCCATACAATTGCGCTTTTCAATCAAATCGAAATTGTCTTATAAATATGCATTGATTTGGTTGCATATCGAAGTCGACACACAAAAAATTGATGCATTTCGTTGAGGTTTTAAAAGCGACCGCCAATTAAGCTAGGCGATAGAAATAAACAAGTTTTGTCAAGGCAACTAAATTGTATCTAGCAGATGCCTGAAGCTAATATACCGGGTGTAACATAAAATCTGAATATATTTTAACACCAATCCTAAAACGTTTCTACTATTTTAAAAAAAATATTTAAAAAGTAATTTTTGCTACGAATTATTAAATCGAGAAATAGGATTAAAAATATACCATTTACTGATTTTAAATCCAAGTACTAATGTTCTCTTTTCTTTGCAAATGTTTAATTTTGTTAACATGATACATATCTAAACAAATTTCTGTTTTAATAAATAAATAGTTCTTTGATTCTTGTCTTCAGTATCCCAGAAGATGGGTGTAAATCTAGCAGTCAAAAAGATTGAAATTTTTATAAAACAATGGGTTTTTTTATTTAGAAAATCTTCCGTCCACTCGCTAAGAGAGAGTGTCTCAAGTAGACAATTTGAAAAAAATTAATATTGTCAAAAATGTTTATCGTTCGTCCTCCTTTGATCAACTTTTTTGATAAGTTTATTATTGTAGTTTTTTTATTATTATATTTGTTCTGACAAACTTGTTGAAACGCGTTAGCAAATCATTTTAAATGAAGAAGAAAAATTGCAATTCGATCAACTGTCTGTTATTACTAGATAGGTACTACCTTTTGGTTCAATTTTTTTTCTTTTATGAAATCGATTAAGAAATAACTTTAAACTAAAGTCAAAAATACAAATGTTTTTTTATAATTAAAGTGAATTGGAGATTTTCCCTTAAAGTGTGACTTTTAAATCAAGTTTTAAAGGATTTTTGCTAAATTTAATACAAAAAATAAATAGAGAAAGTGAGAATGTGTTAAAATAGTATTTACAAATAAACCACTAAAATTAATCGAAAAAGAGTGAAAAAAACAATAAAATTCATTAAAAAGAGTAGAAAAACACCAAAAATCATTAAAAAGGAGTTAAAAATATCAAAAGTTAGTGAAATTCATTGAAAAAGGGTGAAAAAATAATAAAATTCATTAAAAAGAGTGAAAAACCACTAAAATTCAGTTAAATTTCTTGAAAAAGAGTGAAAAAATTCTAAAATTCAGTAAAATTCATTGAAACAGCGTGAAAAACGACTAAAATTCATTAAAAAGAGTGAAAAACACTCAAATTCAGTGAAATTCATTGATAATATATATATGGTATTATAGTTGTACTTCTCATAACCTTTAGTCGATAATAAATTGCTCCTTTAATGAATGTGATCTAATAACTGAACAAGAATGTTTTTATTCTGTAAATATGAAAATAAATCAGTTTTCTTTATCGCAGTGAAGGCAGATAAAACGAGTAACTTTTTAAATGCTAATTCTGAAGCACTATCTTGCTAATTTTAGTGGATATTAACATTCTTTCAAAGAAAAAAGTTTGCATAATAACATTTTTTCTTAAAACTTGTACCGCATTTTAATTAGCCGGACAAATATTATTTATCTTACCATATTTTACTTAAACCTACATTTGATGTGCGTATAATTAATTGTGTATAAAATATTTTTAGGTTTGTAGAATTAATTATAGTATTATGTCTTTATATAAATTTTTGGGTTTCTGGAAAGGACCATCTAAGTTTACACCACTTTTTATGCAGAAAGGTGATTCTCTGGACGAGAAACCCACAGCATAAGTTTCTGAGAAGGAACATTCTAGTCTTGTTAGTTTACTTTACACACTATATAGTTCCTAAAACTGCGATAAAGTTCTTATAAAGAATGTTTTATTTCGCAACGTTAAGATGCAGCCGAGTAGTAATTTATATTGTATTTTTGCAAGTTGCATAAAATTGAAAGATACAAACCGCTTCGTTGTATTTCAGTGCCGGCACGCACCCGTTCTCCAATCAAATTGAAGTCGATCGCCGGCTGCTGGAGCGATGCATTAAACCGTCCATTATCTCGCACTCCTGCCAAGTATTTGAATCCATCATCACGCATCAGCTGCAAAAATAAATTTTAGCAGTTTATTATGCATACAGGTTAAAACTCACAAAATAACATTTTTGGCACAGGTAGAGCATATCATTATGTATTTGAAAGGCTTAAGGACACATATTATTAAGAATCATAAATCAAGTATTATTCTTGTGATTTTTATTGACAATTTTTTACGGTGAGCAGTCAAGACAGCTTTCGCTACACAAATAAATTCATGAGTTTAGCTCAACATGGATTGGTGAACATTTTTGATACTATTATCAGTTAACTATTTGTGTCAATTTATTTTTTGAATGCAATTCATTCAAAGATACGTACGAAAATACATTTTTTGTACTTAAACTATGAAATATTTCATTGGTCCAGTGATGGCAAATGACATCTTGGAACTAGAAATTTCCGCACTAGTGCGGAAAAAAAATCGAAACGCACGCTGATAATTCTAATGTTAAATATATATATTGTAACATGTGCTTCACACCATTAAAACGTTTCACTGCGTTCCTTTTCCTAAAAATATTCAAACAATTCATATTTGTTAGGAGTACCATTTTTCTATAAAACATTCTAGAAAATAGTAGTTCTAATTTAATGTCAAAAATATATTCGTATGCCTTCATTTAAATTCGTGTGTTGAAATACACGCATTAGAGCCACCGATCGCAGTAGGTAAGGGGTGGTGTTATATTCAGTAAGTATTATTTGTCTTATATTGGTTGCATAAGTATACACTTGCAAAAATATTTTTGTTTTTTTTTAAATAAATTACTGTCTAAGTACAAAAATCGTTGTTGATAACACTGTTAGGAAATGTGATTTCTTCCCTCATTTATTTGCGACACTCCGCGCGAGCGCGTCGTGTCGCAAATACATTCGTGAAGAAATCCCATATTTCCTAACCTTGTTATCAAAATTACTATTTTGCAACTTACTTTTTTAAACTTTTCCATATAACTAAAATGTTGAGATTATCATCATGCTTAATATTTGATTTTTCTTGTTTTCCATCAAGACATTTTCCGATTTTTGAGAAAATTATACGAAAAATGACAAGAATTGCGCAACTTCTTTCAATTTCCATCAGCAATAAATGTTTGATATAGAATTGATGGAATATACCAAAGATCTAACAAAAATATAACAAAATCCATCTAAAGAAATACCTAAAAAAATTAATATTTAAGGAATATGAAGATACTAAAATAGTTGCTCAGTAAAAATTGTTAGAAACATCAGTTGTGAATATATTTTTCCCCAAGCACCGAAAAGTATACTTTGAAAAAATCGTTTTGAAGTGAACTGAATTGAAATGTAATGTATAGAATCCAACTTGCAAAATGATATATTTCTCTATCTATGCAGTTGTGGAATATTTTTTAAATTATGTTGAATAAGTTAAAACTTGTTAAGTACCTTAACCTATATATTTTCCCACCTTTAAATATAATGCATTGCATTTCCATTTTTATGATTCTTAACAATATGTCCTTTATCTATGACACATTGTATATACAGACTATCTATAAATGATTGAACACCAAGTATCTTCTTTCTAAACATGCACTTGATATTTTCAATCATTTATTGACATTGTGCAAGATATATTTATCATCATACGCGTTCATCGATGTCAACTTCAAGGCGATCAAAGTCGCTGTCGGTGAGTGTACGAAGCAGCGGTCGGTCGCGCGTCGTAGATGCGGTTTCGATGTCGTGCAATTGGCGTCGAAGTGTATGCAGTTTTTGCGCTAGTTGTTGCTTGATTGTGTTGGCACGTTGGCAGTGGACGAGCACGCGGTGGATTTTGCGTGAAATGGCGTTTGTTTCTATCCATAGAAAAACAATAATAATAAGATTAAGAAAAGAAATAACTAAATGTTTTACTCAATTTTATTTGGGTAATGTTGAATTTTTCTATCTTTATTTTTCTGCATAGGTGAATAGATAAAAATATTACGTACAATTTTATAAAAAATATTAAGTTAATATTTTTAATAAAGAATAAGGATGTTCTTATTTTCGTAAATGATCTTGGACGGATTTCTACAATATCTGATTAAACACGTTCAATGAAATTTACTTTCGGTTATTCATTATTTAAGTCTATTAGGAAATTCATAGTTTAATAAAATATGAAAATGTCCCTTCATCAAAATCATATTGATCTGTCCGATTATTTTTTGAACATCAGAAGGGACCTGTTAAACCTCTGTTTTGTTAGACTTGGTTTTCAGGAAATGGGCCATGCCCTTAAAAATATCTCTTAAAAATACGTCTCAAATAATGTTTTCAACTAATTAAACTGCAAATTACTTCACATTAATAAATTATCTTGGCTTTCTATGTAATTGACATTAGTAAGTAAATACTTTGCAATTTAAATCAGATGTTACTATAAGTTTAAAAATATACGAGGTTTGTTCAAAGGCTATTGCGACATTTGAATTTCCTTAAATTACGTATATGCGATTTTCTATTTTTTTGGTGCATTATGTGGCTACTTATGTATTTTACTTATGCTGATAATTTCGGTCATTTTCCATCAACAATTAATTTTTAACAGCGGTTTTGTTCACATGTGTTTTGGATCGTCTTCGATTTTTTGCTTCAAGTTTTGTATAAAAAACGTAATTAAATGCGCGGACGCATTTCGAATGTTGATTGTGGCATATGGTGAACAAAATGTTCCACATGAAGACCTCAACATGTCGATTAACTCGTGCCGTTCGATTTTTAGCAATGATTTGAGCATGAGACGGGTCGCCGCGAAATTCGTACCAAAATTACTGAATTTCGACTAAAAACGGCATCGAAGTTTTTGCCAAAAATAACACATTAATGATGCCGCAGTCACCGTATTCCTCAGATCTAGCCCCCTGTGTCTTTTTCTTGTTCCCAAAACTGAAGATGACCATGAAACGGCGACGCTACGCCACGATTGAGGAGATAAAGACGGCATCAAAGGAGCAGCTGAAGAAAATTACATAAAACGTTTTTTTGAAGTACTTCGAGGAGTGGAAAAAACGTTGGCACAAGTGCATATAATCTGATGGGGACTACTATAAAGAAAATAAAATAGTTATTGAAGATTAAATAAATAATTCTTAAATAACACAAATATCGCGATAGAGTTTGAACAAACCTCGTATGTGTAACAAAATTTTGAGTGTTGTTGAATTATGGTCTAAAAGATTCTATATAATAGTATTGTAGTATAGTATGTATATTGCTTAATAATTGTAACAGGGCGATAAAAAATAGTACAATTATATCAGAAGTAATGAAGTAAATAGTTTCAGCAATTAATGTGATTCTTTAATTGCATCTATTTAGAAAATGTTATAGTTTAAAGCATTAAGCTAAACATTAATCATGATTGCGTTTTGTTACGTCACATTAGTTAGCTTTAATGACATTATTTATCCAATCTATCTATGGGGCATAATACTTTTGTTGTTTGAATTTCACATGTATAAGTAGGTACGATCATTCGTATCTTTATATAATTTTAAGCACCCCTTCTAGTGATATTAATTTAGTGAAATTAACTGATATTTCAACATAATGCAATTTTTGAATTAAAGATACGTACTTAAATTTTACCTGTTGCAACACTTAAAAACCAAGTAATAAAGTGTATTTTAATTATGATTGTGTAAGAGAATCGGTTTGATGTAATGGTATACTTGATGCGAACTATTAACAACGACTGCGAAGTAAAATTAATTTCAGTTTATATTTATTACCGCAGTTATACTTTTTGAATCGCCCTGTACTTTTTTGTTCCTTTATAAATGAAATGCAGTGAAACTTTGCGTAACGAGCAATGAAATTGATATTACTCACTGAGATACAATTTGCATAAATAACGAATTGGTTATTTCAAGTATTAAAAGTCTTTAAGAATTTTTCTAAACTTTTCTTGCATTACAATTACAATGTTGGAATATATTAAAGTTTGTCCACCTTATTTAAATATAGTTTTTTTTTATTATATTTTTGTACGTTTGATAAAACCATAATAATACTATTAATTTCGATGGGATGTACTTTTCCTCCTCGTTTCTAGAGTAATATACAGAATGTGGTTATTAAATAATGACACTGTAAACATTTGTTTTAAATCTTTTAAATTCAAATATTCAATGTTTGGTTTAACGCTATTTTCTGTTTGTTGCACTAGTAGTTTTAAATGTTGTTATTTTTAGTGTAAATTTCAAATTGACAATGAGTTATTAGGTATTACTTGTTAACAAATTTTTTCGATTCGAAAAATTTTAGGCATAATTTTTTGCATGTAAAAATTTATTTCTGCTTATACTATGCTCATATATTTTTAATTATCCACTCTACAAATTAATGATTTATCATCGATCGCAACAGATTATCGGTCTTTTTATTACTATAATCTGTTTCTAACACGGAATGCTGGTTCGGGCCTATGACATCATCAACGGTTTCTCGTCTACCTTAGAAATATTTAAGACGAATAAAAACCTTTCATAAAAGAGCACATGTGATAAATATTTATTTTATTTCTATAGATGCTGATTTTCACTGGCATACCATTTTCTGCATGCTACATGTCATGATATCAAATACGATGTTTCAAACCGTACACTAATATCATTATTAACACGACAGATGAAGCAATGAAACAGTAAGGCTTTACATTACAACAAAAATTTAATTAACTTTTCGATAAACACTTTCACAGATTTGTCTGTAAGACTGATGTATGATTTTCGGATTGTATAATATAATATTAATAAAAATACAACATTTATATCTTGAAAATAAGTAAAGAATTAAAGATAGCAAATGTTCAATAAATGCAAGCAAAGTATCGAAATAAACTATGATATATACAATAGGAAAATTGTTTTCATTCACTTTGGTAGGCGTAATTGTACTTTTTCATAATATATCAAATAAATGTAATCAATAGTTAATTTTATTATATTATAATAACAATTTATCTACGACAATATATTTGCAGTAAAGATATTCTTATGCTATACGGTTCGGTTTCACAGATTAAAATGTTTTACAATTTTAAAGTCACTGTACACTTGTCTGAATCTTTATTTCTATCATAATTTCTAGATGCATCGCAGAGGTCCACACCGTTTTAATACAGGCATGTAAATATTTATATAAATTCCTTTCTTTTATAGCATAAATCTGGTTATTTAATAGCAATATCATGTACATATGTATTTAAATTATTATTATTGAGTTATATTACCTGAAGAATTTTTGTCTCACCCTATATGTATTGTTAAACTTACCATCTTGCAGTTCATTAACGTGCTGGAAAAGTAATCTGATATTATATCTATCTTCCAAATCCTGTTGAATGGATTCGCCCAACAAACTTTCCACGTCTGTACGTTGCGGTCGGTAGCGTAAAAGGGAGTATTATTAATAAACAAACAATGCAAATTATACAGGATGTATAAATAGAATCAAAATCATATTTTTCCGCTTATTTTATTATTTATTAATAGGTTGGCAAAAGCACACGTGTTATATTTCACGAATATGTTCATCGGTGATGTCTCGCGTTTGACACAAATGACTGCGCATATAGGAAAGCAATTTTTCTCAGTAGCTTCAAGTGTCCATTATGGCACTGCGTACTTCACAATCTCGACAGTCAAAGATTTGGATCGACGTTGCTTTTTTGCTCCGGCAATCACAATGTAATGAAATAACTAATCATATTTTATTTTTCCGAGTGGACTAGAATTGCGGTCAAGATATATGAAGGTTAATTATTTACTGGAGACCAGATTTCAGTCCTTAACTACGAATTGCAGCCAGACATGCATAATGTGATTTAATGATGTTTTCCTACGCTTACAACACGACTCAGTTACTTTAATTTATTGAGTTCATTTATAACAGCGCAAAATTAATGATTATTTGTTAATAATTTTATGATATACGAGAGGAAAGTAAGGATCCACAAAACATCAAATCCACACATTACATCTTTTGCAATTTATTATACATTATCGACATGTTTAACCATGTTTTAAAATCGGATAGCAAAATTAATGATATTCTATGGTCGATTTTTTAAAAACAAACTGTATTAATTGATTAATGAAATTATTGAGGCGCAGTCATTGACATTTTCAAACTCATCCAAAGTCTCCAAGATCACAAATATAAGTGCATGTACAACTTTCAATGATATAATATTTAATTCATCAGAATGTTCAGAAACTTGCACGGATATTAAGGTTTAAGATATTGCAATATTTGGATTAGTTCAAAAGTAATTATCGCGGGTTGCGCTTGTTTGTATTTTCTAATGAATGAAAAAAAGTTCTTACTCGTCTTCTATAACTGTCAAAAATGTTGGTATCTTAAGAAATCAGACAATGGTCTTTCGAAACATGAAAGAATGTAGAATGTGTGATGAGTGATAAATGAATGTATGAAATTGCATCATGGAAGTTTTATTTTAAAATAAATCGTAGTGTGTACTTCAGAATCGATAAGAGAAAAACGAAATCGACAAAAATTATACTTTTGTAGACATTATTAAATAAAATACTACTGGGTGTAAAAAGTAACACCAATTTTCAATTTAATTAGCTCAGGTAAACTTTACATCAATTATATTTTTTATACAATAACTTGTAAGCATTGTAATAAACATCTGTAACAATTTGCACATTAAAACATTCATTAGTTTTTGTTTTACGTCTAAAAGTGCATGCGGCGATTATTATAATATTGAGCAAAAAAGTTGTATTAAAATTTTGTTTGAGGAATGAAATTTTAGATATAGAAATATTCGGAATCATGCATAAAATTTTCTAGGATCATGTTTTATCAGAAAGCAATGCTTACAAGTGGTGGAATCAGTTAAAAGAAAGTCGAAAAGGCTTTAAAGACGAAGAACGCTTCGAACGAGAATCAACCGTTACCGACGTCAAGAAAACCAACGAAATTGTGCTTGGCGTTCTAAATATGTCTGTTCGGGACTTGTTGGTATGTTGAAAGCATTT
>JARJDW010000005.1:0-10442 GCA_030264715.1 Adinopsis sp. GC000173
TCATTCGGCACGAATCAAAAACAACTTCATCCTTACAGCAATACTCTTCATTGGTCCAATCCGTTGGCAGTTTGAAGTTACCATCGATTGTTATTGTGCGCATACAGCCGACAAAACCAGGCATGTGCGATTGGACTTGATCTCCGATTGAACCAGATATTCCACCTTAAGTAAAATCAACCAGTAAATATCGTAAATCACGTGTAATTAGATTAAAAAAAACTACCTGCTACGAGATAAATAGATCCTGTTATTATTTTTAGACGTCGCGTCGTTTCCATCGGTCGATAATCAACGCTCAAAGTTAATTTATTCGTGTTGATTGATAAAACCACGACGTGCCACTTTCCATCGTTGAACGTTTCTTGGTAATTATCTAAGATTACCCGTGGATTGTTTGGCGTTATTAGTTCCACTTTAATTTTACCATTTTCCAAGAAAATCTACATGAATTTGCAATAATAAATTAGTTATAGGTAAATAATATCGAAAGCACTCCCAGAAGCACGCGACTTGATTCGGTGGTAATATTCCCAATAAATTACTATGTTACAAAGTAGGAAACTTGTTGTTTTTAATCAAAAGCATCAACACTGAGATTTTTCGGATTAAACACTATATTGAAATTTAAAATGATAGTGTCTTGGTCATTGTTCAATGCTGAACTCAGCGTGTTTTCATCTAGTATCGTTTTATCATTCTTAGCGTAATTTTAGTTTTAAATTTTAAACTGCTACATTAATAATTTGCTTGAAACTTATGAATAGTCCGAGCTTCCAGACAAAACAGACCGAAAACAAAGAAAATACATTATTTTACATGGAACAAAATATATCGTTTTTTTTTCGCGCTTGTATGTAGATTTGGATATTCAGCACAATTTTTTTAAAATAACAAACATTTATTGATGTTGTGTCTAACTTTCTTCATATGTAAATATTTTTTTTACATTATAAATGTGATTTATTCTACAGACTCGTTTCCATTCATTAGCTTATTTCATCATCAGCAGTGTCTTATTTTTCAATTATATATTTTTACTATTCGTGTTTTGAATTGCATGTTTATGAATTGGCAGTGACATAAAATGTAAAGCGAATTAACTATATAGTGAAAAGAGTATTCACAGATAAAACAAGATACACATAATAGATAAAACAGCACACTGTAGACGAAACTGAAATAAAAAACTATTATTTTGTCTGCAAAAAAAAACAGGAAAAAACAAAACATTTTTATATTATATCGCAATGGATCCTTTATCGCGGTGGTCAAAATCTATGAATTTAAGTTCTAATTTCGTCTTTACATACCCTTTTGGCAAAATTTATTGTCATTTAGAATTTAGAATTTATTATTTTCCAAAAATAAATTCTAAATTCGATGGTAAAAGATTTACAAAAAATGAAGAAGTGGAGTATGCAGTTAGTGGCTATTTTGGGAGCACTAATGATAGCTCCCAAAAAAAACAACTAATTAATATAGCATCTACATATTGAACACTTTGAAACATAGTAATTATTTAGATAACTGCCATTAAACGTCGGATAGTTCTAGGGGTACTTTCATAGTTGTAAAACTCACAGCAACGTGTCCGTTCGATGAAAATGCATGATACAACATCAAACCGGTCGTCTCGTAGGTCCTAAATGAAAATGATGCGTTCAATGACTTGACACCCTCGTAGCCCTTAAGCCTTGCGAATGAGTTTGGCGTCAAAAATGTGACGGGAATTATCGGCGGCTCCTAATATAAAACATTGTTGTTATTGTCGACAATGGATGTGCATCGAATTACTCACCGGGCAAGAGTACATTGTATGCACTTTCTCATATTTCAAATCCTCGCCCCACTCGCCCGCTTCTTTCAGATCACGTATAATGTTTGTCGAATTGATGAAAAAGTTCTCCACGCAGCCGGTGAAGTTTTGTGTTACTACGAGTCCTTCCTGATCATTTGGCACGCCGCCAAGATAGAACTATAATTTACGATTAATCATTTGTCATTTTCACGCTGCTGAAACTACTTACACCGCGATTTAAATCCAATCGCGTAAATTCGCCGTTAATTCTACCCTGAACGATGACTCGATCGACTGAGAATAAGATATCGCGTCTGTTACGCGATATAACCACATCGTGCCAAATATTATCGTCGAGCAGGCTGCCGACTGATAAACTGGTAACAATTCCAGAACCTAAGCGTAGGTAATTATTTAGTAAAGCACGTAGTTATTTCGCTTTGCTTTGTGTTTGTATTTACCCAAGTCAATGTTTAAAACCATACGATTATCGCGTAATTGTACTGCAAGATAATCGCCTTGCGTTCCCCTGCTGTACATCACAACAGCATTAGCAGCAGTGGTCTTAAAACGGAATCGGAATGTTTCACGCGCTGCGGATATCGGATCGCGCAACAAATCCATGCGTAGGTAAGCTGAACCGTTGAAATGCATTGTGTCGGAAGCTGTGAGATAATGAATAAAATCAAGTTAAAGGATTTGGTTAGAATGTCGTTTAAAATTACCATATTCGCATCCGAATAATTCAACCCTCATCGAAATTCGATCTCGCCACCGGGTTGGATTGATTCGAATCCACTGCGCAATGATTGGCACTTCGAATTCGTTTTTCGCTATAGAATTTCCATCGTAATTTCCCTTGAACATCTGTGAAATAATCGTCGATAAATTTATCGAAATGGAATGTGATTGATATGTGATAATCAATGCAACCTAAATTACCTGTAATTAATTATTAATTCATAACACATTCCAAATGAACTGTGATCGTTTCATAGCAAGTGCAAATGTATATGAAATAATTAATTTAATCGCCGTTCCATCACCAAAATGAACCAATTAATAATTGTGAGAATTTAGTTATTTATGGGCGATTGCATTAAAGGTATAATTGAATGAGGTTACGTAATTTATTGCCCAGCCTATTTCAACGAATATAGAGTGTATTTTTTGGAAATGGAGACAATAAATTAGGTATACAGTTGGTTAAATATAAAATTAATAAAAGAGCACCTCAACTTCACCCTGGGTATCAGTATAACTTCTCCATCCTTCCCCATCATCCGAAAATTGGACAATGTATTCAGTAACATATTCTTTTGAATGTGCCCGGCCCTGCGTTGCGATTGAACGCACTTCATAGCGACCTCCCAAATCAAATGTTAGAAAATGATAGTATGTGCTTTCCACGGGACTCCATGCCGAATCCCCTATAGGATACATAGCCAATTGATATCATGTTAGTATAAGCAATTTGTAGTAACACAAAACGAATGTGGTTAGTTCACAATTCAAGTCAAAAGCGAGTGAAGCGAAATAAAAACAAACTAATACTCATGCGAAAATATGGAACAACATGCAATTGGTTTTGGTTAAATTTTATATCTCACCATCGTGTTACCGCCTGGTTCTTTGTAGTCGGCATAATCTAATCCATTTGTGCCGTAACTGATGCCATATTCCATTACGTATTCGGAACTATGCCCACGACCCTGGGTCCAAATTCGCGTTACATTCATTACTTGGCCCAGGTCGATTATAAGTTGCTGGTCAAAGTCACTGTCTTCTGCTGTCCATGCATTTCCACCTTTATTATAGGTAATAGCATTTTATTTTTACTCTTTACTCGTACGCCAAGATCATTAATTTCAGGTTGAAATGAATGTACATAATGAGAAGTTAGTGATGGTATTAAAATCGATAATAGATTTATTGTCAAAAACAGTCAAATCGCTTTCAGATAAAAGTTTCTGTTAATGTTAAGATAAATTATATTGGTCGTCGTATTAATTCCGCTATTCAAAAAAAGTAATCTGTTTTGTTAAGTGGACAAATTGCAATGTATATTAAGAAAAAACAAAGATTATAATCTAAACACATAGTTATTGAATAAACAGTCAAAAACTAATTGTTATTTCGTATGTAATAATCTGGATCCAAACTTTGAATATTTGATACAAAATAAACGCATGCAATCTAATAATTTATAACATTACAAAAATCAAAGATCATTAACCTATAGCATGCAATATTTGATAATGATAATAAAAAAAATTGATAGATACATAAATTTAGTGCCATATTGAGATTGGTACAGAAAATTCAAGCATTCTACCTATAAAAACGCAAAAAGAATGATTCTTGTGGAATGTTAAACTTTAAACGAACTAGATCGTTTTTATACATTAGCGTTGAAAAATTAATAACACATTTACATCGACAAAAAGATTCCGTCTGAAAAAAAATCAATGTTCATGAATTCCATTTAGATGCGTCTCCGAAGTAAAAAAACTACAATATCCCTTGTAATTTATTTTAGGGGAAATATCGTGCCATTTTCAAAATATGATTAATTACAATTTCAAATTATTAATCTGCTTTATTATTTTATATTGTCAAACTGCTGCCCCCGCGTTGACATTTTTAATAATTTCAACTAAATTTAATTCACCAAGCAATTAGGAGCATGAGGAAAGAAAAAACTTGCGTAATCAATCAATATTATGTTGCATTATATTCATTTTAAGAAGGCATTTTCATAACACATTAAATTAGATGTTATTTCTTCAATAATTCATTCAATTGGCAAAAACGCAATTTTATGTAATCCGATTTCCTTTCCCACGACAAATGTTTTATGCACTCGTCTATTTGTCACCAGGACATTTTCGTTAATACTTCGACAATTTAATAAAGCCTTTGTGGATCGAGTGACAGTGCTAATCAAGCAAATTTCCGTACAAACGTTGATGGGTAAAAGTCACTATAATTCGTTTATATATATTTGTTTATTTACATAACATAACATTTTCCAATCAATATCAATTATAATTCTAATAAAATTTAATGAACTACGTTTTATTAAAAGAGAGCGTCGATATATTTATTATACATATAATGTTCTGTAAAATTTGTATCACAATATATTTTTCAATTATATAATAAAGCCCCTCTGAATTGAATGTTAATTTCTATATAAGGGTAGCTGGCTCGGTCCTTTCTTCTGCGCCTAGATAATATAAAAAATGATTTTTGGACACTGCTTAAATGCCTCGAAAAACATGATTTGGTTTCTAGTGACGAAAAAAATGTAAGATCTTAAAAAAATGTTGAAAAATTATATCCGTTTATATTTAATAATTTAGATTAATCCTATAAACATAAAAGGTTTGTTTTATCAGACATATCCAAACTGTTTCGGACGTCACTATGGAACAAATCTTGTTTTTACAAATAACAAATTTAAAGTAAAATACGTCTTCATTGACGACATATGTTCCATCCTGGCGTCCGACATAGTTTGGATTTCCATTAGACAGTTTCCAACATATCTAATGAAACAAACCTAATGTGTAGTGTGTATCACTAAAATTTTTTACTTTTTGTAGGTACAGAAAAAGTGTAAGCAATGTTTCACTCGGTGAAAATCAATTGTAAATTCGTGAGAACATTACCAATCTTGATTTGATCTCGCTAGGTAAATTTGAATGTTTAAAAATATTTATTTTTGTCACTCGTAAAACAAAACTTTCCTTTTTGTGCATTCCTTTACTTATGTACATTAATATACATTTCCTTATCAATTTCTTATTAAATTCTAATAACTAAGATTTAATTATCGTAAAACTCGGTGTATAAAACGCATCATAATTTAAAAAAAATATTAGATAAGCACTGTTTTGTGTATTTAACTTCGCCATTCCTTATCATGCTACACGAATTAACTATAGCAAAAAAGTTTCTCAAATTTATTCCTTTTACATTACAGATATCTTTGCTTTATGAGGTTTCGGTTTTTATCGGTTTAGAAGACTTCTTGGAATAATTTTTATATTTATATAGGTACAAGGGTTGTTTGAAAAGTTCCGATTTTAATCAACATTTTGCTAGAAAAGATCACCAAAAATGAAGAAGGTGACAAAATTGCGAAAAAACGCCGAAGATAAAAAAGCGAAATACACGAAAAAAGAGGAAGTGCTGAAAAATTTTAAAAATTGTTAAAAGGGAGAAAACATGCAACAAATATACAAAAAAAGCGAAACGTAATAAACAGAGAAATTTTAAGAACCTATAAAAATAGTAAAAACCAAAAAAATATGTTGTAAGGGGTCGAAAATTTTCAAATCACCCACGTATATTTATTGCTTGAATTCTATGTAGTATCATTTAATACTTAATAGTTCATTAATAGCATTCATACCTTATAATTGTTTTATCTTAGTTTTAGCCTTCGTGATTACAGAACATTATAAAATTTAAATAATTTTTCATCTTACCGGTGCGTCTTATACGCCCGGTTTTACGATAATGTTTGAAACGCAATAGAAGAAGTACTCAGAGCATTTTCAATTTATTTATCTAACTTATCGTAAAATTTCCTGCAATAGTCAATATCTTGAGGAATTACAGCACTGGCACTTTGTACAATTTCATCAAAGCTCAATTCTCTAAATATAACATTCGCTGGTTCTTGATATGATAACGCAACGACCACACAATGCTGTTCATCAAGCAGCATCTCCTCAAAAAACCAATCTTGTTTATCCCCCTTTACCCACAATTCACTGTCCCTAACCAGACTCTCCTTACATAGACGCTTCGTTTTAATACCAAAGCAAATATCTTGCAAGTTGATTGTAATACCGACGCCAATCGCCTTAACATAGCTCTCCTTCAAACACCAATGCCTACAAAACATCCCTATTTTATCTATATCCCCGCACGGTGACTTAATCGTCTGCCATTCATTCGGCGCAAACTGGCGCTGCATTATGCGAAAGAACTCATCGACACTTTTTCCGCCGGTGTATTCCAGCTTCATCACATCAACGCCCAGCGGCCGATCGTCTAATTCACCAGCGAGCACCGTAAAGTCACCCTGGTGCGATACATTAAAGTTTATTGGCTGTGCGTGCCGTAAAATTGGTTTGCCTTTATTGTCCCGCATAAATTCAATTTTATCGTAGCCAATATTCGTCGCATCGTGCACAAATTTGCGCATCATTAATCGACCGATTAACGACGCCTTAAAATCTTTCTTGTAGACAAACCGAGCGAGACGCTGTTTCTCCTCCAGCTGGATGCAAGACGTCGCAAGGAGCAATTCATATTCGGTGGGATTCCACTTGGTGAAATTGAAACACCAGCGTGCACTCATTTTTAGCAATTTTTGCATTTAACTACTAGAATTTAAACTTAAAATTTTAAAACTTTTATCGATCTAGTTCGTACCATTAATATTCCACGAATTTATAACAACCCAGATTTTTTCAACCTGACAAATTATAAAATAAACGAATTAGTGCCACTCTCCCATTGAATAAGCGCCTTTAAAGCCATACAATTTGAGGTTATATCACATTAACATTAAAAAAATCATTTTTTGCGTTTTTTGGGTTAATTAATCAACGAACAATTGCGTTTTGAAATCACTTTGCGGTAGCTTACCGTATAAAACAGCATTTTCCGGGCCGCGTTCATTCAACGATGATGTCGCTTTAAGTGCAGCTTTCTCCAAAAGGGCATTATTGCATTCATAATCGCTGTATAATTCTGCAAAAAATAAAAATGCAAATTAATAATCTATAGACGCATGCATATTTAATTAATCTTTATTCTGCATAACATATCGCAGCGGAAAAAGTCGATTGTTTCGTCGCATTTTAGTAAATTACATCAAATCTGTATCTGATGCATAAAACAACGTAACGCATTATAAACAAAAGGAAAAAATATTAATGAAATGACTCATAACGCGTTATTCAACATCTTCCAAGTGGTGATTAACAAAAATCACGCTAATTTACATTACGGTATGAATGGTTCGATTCACAAATTGCATTTTCACATTATTTACACATGATTTGTTCAAATTTAACGTTAATTTTCAATTTTGGCTGTTAGGAATTTAACCGCCATGTTTTTGAAAAATCCCTCACAATGCGTACACACTAATTACAATAAAGGAGATTACAACAATTAATGCTACGAGTACACACCTGATTTTATATCTATTGGAAACGCAATTAAAATTAAGAACAAAATTACGTTAAACATTTTTGTTACTACATGACACGCTCATCGGTTACACCCAACTAATGTTTTTTGCCCCACTGCGAGTACGAGAAAGAAACCAACCAACGCAATCAACATTATTTTTCTTCGCCGTGTTGGTATTTCTGTCGGAGCCGTCGGAGCAAGAAGTAAACTGTAATTGGGGTCGCTTTACTAGTATAAACATTTGATGATAGATGCTGGCGTACAATAGGTTGCCTACATAAGCAATAAACGTTTATGAAAATAAACTCAGTATTTGACAGTGGTAATGGTGGTCATGTGTTTTTCTCATTATTGAAAAACATTTTCGTGAAACTATTAATGATGATTAGGTTACATTTGACTACTTTTCTCTTGCAAGATTTCAGTTATTTTTACGTCTCTAACTTTCATGTTTATAAAGCGAATGCACAACCATTGGATTTCTCATCCTAATACTGGACAGCAAAAAAGGCGGACAAGTTGGTATTGTTGCACAAATTATAAAAGTCTTGCATAATTGTAAAAAAAATAATTAAATTATATTAAATTTTTACTGTTGCTTCAAAAAGTTTTATACTATTTACTTATAATATATAATATTAAAAAATAAGGTTATATAAGCTATAAACACAAGGTATAGTTACAAAATAAAGTCAATAAATAAACATTCCTATAATGGAAATAGCACATCGTTCGAGAACTTCTTAAAGACGTTGCGCACCAGCTTGAAGACGATGCTTTTGATCACCTCATCGAGTACCGGTTTAATTTCATCGTAGAGCGCGTCGGCGTTATCGTTCAAAATATTCCGCGTCGCTTCTCCAATTCGACCCAAATCCACCTCACTCTGATAATTTATTTTGAACTTCTGGGGCCGCACGTCAAACACGGACGATACAAGACGAAGGTGTTCTTTGCCATTCTTTTTTAGGTAACGGACGCAGGACCATTCGGTGTCAATTTTAAGATTCGCTAGAAAACAAAAAAGAAGAAAATGTTGAACGTTAAACAAAAAACAATTAAGTGTTACGTAAAAATGAAAGTTTTGTTGTCATCATTATAAGTTAATCACAATTAGTAGTAAAATACAATTTTTGGAAGCAGTGCCGGATTAATTAATAAACAAATACGAGAAATGTCTTAGGATCGTAATTTAGAGGGGTTTGGTTTTGTTTATATTCTGTTGCAAATTTTTATAAAGCAATTACGTTATAAATAAACACATTTGGAGTCGTTTTCCAAAATTTTACATGACTTTAACTAACAAACCTTTCTTTATTTGTTTCTTTCAGTTGTTCCAAGGATCAAAGACGAAGTTGATATACCTTCGGGATTCTTGATCTTTAGAAAACAATTCAAAGAGGGAATTAATAAAGAAATTTGAGAAATTTTACTAAATATGTTAGTTATGGCTGTATTTGAAAGGGCTTGGGTGTTATGGTTTATCTAAAGCCAGCTGATGCACTATTTAAAGGCGTTCAAAGTAAAATGTTGACAATCCCAAAGTGTTTACTCGTTAATACTTACTGCTGTTTGAGAAGAACAACCCGCGACTCTCGAAAGGCACCAAAATCTTCCCATTTGCCATATACCTGGACTCCAATTGCGCGAACGGAATATCCAACGTCAAATTTAGCATCACATTTGTATCATCAAACTTTACATCGTGCACCATAAACACGCCGTTTGATATGCCATGCACTTTCACATCAATAAACGTGCAGTTGAACTGAAACGTGTTCGTATTGTGGCCGAACTCTAATTGGATTGCATTAAGACGAAACGGATCGGACATCTCCAAGCCCAATTCGGGCAGATCGCCCGACAACATCTTGATGACGACGTTGAAGTTCTTTGTGAGGCATTCGGTTAGTTTTGGATCGCTGCGCTTGCATACATTTATAAAACTTGCTGAAATTAATTATTAATAAGTAACTAATAGTAGCTATAGTAAATAAATATTGAATTACTTACGTAATTTTAATTCGGCGAATGTTCCAGATGTAAGGCAGGCAGCGAAAATTAGTAGGGCCAACATGTTGAAAAGCTGAGCGTAAAGTGTGCACAAATGCGGAGGACTTATAAGTAAATTTGGATATATCGTTAATGTTTAATGATTTTCTTATTTGATTTTAATAACATGGTTAATGGTGTTCGTTTATGTATTTTCGAAAAACAATTAGTGAGCGACCAAACAAAACAAATATCTAAGGGAGAGTAGACAAGTTTGAAGTTGATTTTTGCTCTAAAATTGTTCTTCTTCATAATTGTTATGTCATAATTGTAATTGTGTATTATTAGCATTTTATGCAAATTGCTTCGCCCTAATAATATGGAATGTTCTTATTTCATTTTAAATCATTGTTGTAAATATATAATAAAA
>JARJDW010000007.1:0-17888 GCA_030264715.1 Adinopsis sp. GC000173
AGGGAAATTTTAATTAAAAAAATGACAAAAGTTACGCATTTTTACAATTTGCTTAAACATTTTTATGCATTTCTAATAACTGCTTTTAGGAATAAGTAAATTTATGTGCGCGCTGGTGTCGCAAGAATCGCATAGGGGACCGACGCGTCCGCACGACACTCGATAATAAAACGAAAAACTTTTCGTATATAAAAGATGTAATTGATAAATTAATGAGTTTTGGTAAAAGTGTAATGCTGCTCTGGGTGAGAGTATCGATCAGGTCGAATAAAACTTTCTACTAAATTAAAGATCAAAAGCGGCGTGGCTGTGTTCGTTCGCATTATAGGTGGTGCTGTCTCTTCTACCTACTTTTTTAGCGCGCCCAGCAACAGATATATCAAATGGGTCATAATGCATGGTAAAAATTAACGGACGATACTTAATTATCATGTTTGTGGCTTGGAAAATGGAATCACTTCAAGAGGAAAAATGACAAGTTTGCGGGGAAATAGTGCATGTGCATATGCGTTGAAAACAATTATTATTATTGCGCGATTTTAATAGCTATGATTTTCACATATATGTACTACAAATAACAAACATCCTAGCTATATATATACATAATACATATAGGCATAATATATACATACATATAATGGAAAGCTTTTAGAGCTATTTTAGCAAGCACACACATCGCTTGGTTAGTCATTGATAGCCCTTTCTCTCTATCAACTCGTCCTAGTTTTTCTTTTGTATTGTCGTTTTACACTCGTATGCCTCCTTTAACCCAATTAACTATATTTGTTTTAAAATGTATTTTTAAATTAAATCTGCGAGTTGTTTGTTGTTTAATGCATCGCGCGCTGGTTGACGAAGCGAATTTATCATACCATACATTTTTCACTCTCGACTGATTTAAATGAGCGCATTTTCGCAATGAAGGTGCGCGCTTCCGTAAGAGAAGTGCAAGTACCCACACCGATGACAGAATTATGGTTCTTTGCAGAGGCCATTCAACGATTAGTTATGGCCGTTTTTTGCTCGCTCGTCTTGTGTCGGCCGCACTGATGTATTTATTCGTGGATTTATTCGCTGGTGTAAGCAGAATTAGAAATTCACTAAATTATTAAAGTTTATTAAAACCAAACAACTGATTTTATAAGCACTTACGTTAATATTTAACACAAAATCTACAAAAATGTTAAAAGAACAATGCTTAATTGCTTCAAAGTTAGTATGGCTGCTTTTTTTCTTACATTGTCGGCCACTGATGTATTATTTATTATGGATTCGCTGACATAAGCAAAATTAGAAGTTCTCTAAACTAATAGTGATCCAAATTAGAAAAGTACAGACAAACAATCAATTGAGAACACTTACCTACATTTATAATTCAAATATATAATTTATAGCCCCAATATAAGCATTGGTTTCATTATACTAAACCTAAAAATAATATTTTACGAACACGCATATTAAAAAGTGTGATAAAAGTGATTTTGTTCACATATAAATCAACTTTAAACAAATTAATGACCTTTTAAGGATTGTTTATTATGATACTTGTTTTTCAGCCGAACTGATTTATTTATTGTGAGTTCGCTGATGTAAACATAATTAGCATTTTACTAATTTGCTTAGAATCCTGAACGAAAATCGGATTTGATCAATTAAATCAATTTGATAAAGAAAAATACAGCTAAATGTGCATAATATACCAAATAAATATAATATTTTTACGAACACGCGCATTAAAAATGATTTTTTGCACTTGTACGTTAATAATTGAACTTTAAGCACATTAAAGACAGCATTTGCAAAAAAAATCATTCAAAAATTATCCCTGTTTATCAGTCGTATTGATGTATTTATTTATTGTGAATACGCTTATGTAAACATTTCATTAATTTACTTAGAAACCTGAAAGAGAATCTGGTTCGAGCAATTGAATCAATTTGCTAGAGAAAAATGCACCTAATTGCGCATAATAAACCAATAAAACATACTATTTTGCGAACACGTGTATTAAAAATGAATTTTTTGTACTTGTATGTTAATAATTCAACTCTGGACACATTAATACCAAAATGTACAAAACAAAACCATTCAAACATTGTAAACATAATTAGCATTTCACTAATTTGCTTAGAAACTTGAAAGAAAATCTGGTTCGATCAATTAAATCAATTTGTTAATGAAAAATGCAGCTAATTGCGCATAATAAACAAAATAAACATACCTGCTATATACCTACCTACCTACTACCGGTTTCGATTTTTTGCGCCTAATTGTTTATTTAAGCATTTTATGTTATTTGATGTTTTTATTGGCTGTTTACTTCACCATTTTTTCGTTCCTCATTTCTTATCAAGCCTAACCACTTAATTAGTTGTGATTCAACGGATTTTTTCTATATACTTACTGCTCATTAATAATAAAGCGTTTATCGACATACCATTAAAATGCAAATAAATTGTGTTAGAAACATCAAGTGCGCGCGATGCTTAATTGCAATGAAATATTTCATACATTTTTCTCAGCGATATTATAGCAAAACTTATCAGTCGCCGGCTTTATATGTGCGGGAAAACAATGCGCTATGCGCATCATCATCTAATCGGCGTAAATTTCCGCTCGCTTTCTATTTAATCTGGAACATTTTCGGAGCAGCTCACAACGTTTTATATACGCGTTCCGAAACATAAATGTTATTCCTATAGGAGGATATATCTATCCCTCGCACACACATAAAACTCTCCATCAACTACCGAAAGTGACATTCGTTGAATATTAATACTCTACGAGGAGGTGAACTAGCTAGCTATTCCCATATTGCGAATGTTTGTTCAGTTGAAAAATTAAAAGCCTCACTCTCTCTCGCGCATTGTAAACAGTAGTACGTCCATATAGCATCCATCCAAATGGATATTAATTACTCTAATTGAGGAGCTTTCAAGGTGCATTCATAGCTAATAGAGTTTCGTTTAATGCATTCAATTATGGATTTGAATTATTTACATCAAAGATTAACAGATAGGCAATTTAGTAAATTTGGGTGGTTCTCAATTATTTACTTAACTAGCGTACCTTTTTATCATTTATTTATTTAAGTTGATATATAACATGGCGATTTTAGATAATTTTGATCCATTTCTTGACTTTTCATCTGAATTTTTTGTTATAATACCAATAAATAAAGTAGACAATATTTTAGCAATATAAATTTTAAACTCTGATTATGACACCTTAACGAAAATAAATAGGCAAACATATTTACATTTTGATAGTGATGTTTGTCAAACGAGTTTGCAACTTTGCTACTAAATTCATTCCGAAACTCAATGCTGTAGAAAACAAATTTTTTATTGCCTTGTGTAATCATTCGCAATGGATTTGAGCACAAATTATTATATTTAATACTGAAATGTCCTTTAGGTATTTTAACCTTAATCTTAATAAAATGAGTATCCAACATATTTCTATATCACGAAAAATGGAAATCTGCACGCCCTACAAAGTTGTTGATTTTGAAACAAAGTTGGCGAACGACCATGTCAGGTCATAAGTCAGAAGGACAAAACAGGAATAGATCAGTGAGCACGAAATTATTCGGTTTCGAAGTGTAAATGCATAATATATTGAAGATGAGCGTAACTTTTGATGAGAACACGTTAAATCCTTAATAAAAATAAGTAATTTTCTGCAAATAGTTAGATGAACTTTCAAAGTGTTAAAGTATAATTTGTAATTAATGCATACAAGTTTTGATGTGAATGTTTAGTGCTTAATAAAAATAAAGTCATTTCTTGCAAATACGTAAAATAAGAAAAGCTTAGAATCAAATTTATGCTCACCTTCAACATATCTCGTGAAAAATTTCTGCTTAACAAACATTGAATTTGAAACAAATTTGATGAATGATCATGCCAGGTCACAAGTCAGGAGAGCAAAACAAAATAGTTCGGTGATTATAAAATTAGTCTATTTCAAAGTTTAATTCACGAAAATGCATGTAAAATGATGAAAACAGTGTAATTCACTAAAATTCATCGAGAAATGATGAAAAAAATAGTAAAATTTACTGACATTGATTGAAAAATGATGAAAAAACAGTGAAATGCACTTAAAATTCATGTAAAATGATGAAAAAACAGTGAAAGTTAGTGAACAAACAATAAGAAACAGTAAAATTCACTAAAATTCATGTAAAATGATGAAGAAATAGTGAAATTCACTGAAATTCTTTGAAAAGTGATGCAAAAACATTGAAATTCCCTAAATTCACCGATAAAATGATGAAAAATAGTGAAACTTAGTATACAGTAAAAAACAGTGAAATTCACTAAAATTTATCGAAAAATGCATAAAATCTTGTAGTTTAGTATCTGTAATTTCTAGGTGTTAAAGCATAATATATTGAAGATGAGAATAATTTTTGATTCGAATATTTATTTTTTTAATGAAAAGAGTAATTTTTTCCCAATAAATAGATAAACTTTAAAAAAAGCGCGAATATAGTTATACAATAGATTCTATCAGCTTTTGTTGCGTGCCATTCGGATCTTTTTTACAAAAAGTGATAATACAAAAAATATATGTTAGTATTAAACAAAAAAACAAACACGTTTCATCTGATTGATTTATTGACGCCCGAAATAAACCATTCTACGCATATTCTAAAGGCGTCGGCGATTTGTGCGAATTTGGGCATGCGTTTTTCATATATGTATAAATATTTATTCCACGTTTTGCAAAAAAGCAACCATATACAAAATATAATTACATTTGAGCGTAAATAATTTTTGCACCATGTTAGCCTTGAAGCGATCAACTTTTTAAACTATTTCATTATACATTGATTCAATAAGTTATGGATTGTTTTGCATGCTAAATCAACAACAACACAATAATTCCAATAATAAATGCGATGAAAGTTAGTTTGCTTTTTTGTGCGAGGTGGAATAGAATTTTTCTTTCACTCACATGTTTGCTGCTGCCACGGTAGATATTATAAAATTCCATATATTTAAATTACGCTATACTGTTAGATGTGTATTGATATACACATACATGCATACATATAAGTTATATAAAAAAAATATCTGCGCAGCAGATACGTATAAATTTTTATCCATACAATAGAGAGAAGGTTCATCATGAATAAATTCAAGGCGAAACGTAACAATTTTGCATATAATATATTGAATCCGATCGAAATTATTTCTATGTCATATTGAAGTGTATTTTGCCTCCCCCGCTCTACGGATTTTAATATAAAACGTACACGATTTTAATTTCATTCATTTATATTTTTTTGCTTAAGTCTTTCAATGAATTTTAGTGTTTTTTTACTGAATTTCACACTGTTTTGCAATGAAACTTAGTATTTTTTCACTGATTTTTGCTGTTTTTCAATGAATTTTAGGTTTTTTTTTACTGAATTTCGCTGTTTACAATGAATTTTAGTGTTTTTTTGCTGGTTTTCAATGATTTTTTGTGTTTTTTCACTGAATTTTACTCTTTTTCAATGAATTTTAGTGTTTTTTCACTGAATGGTGCGTTTTGCGTATATTGAATTTAATTGAAATTATTTAAGGCTGTACCATTCGAGTTTTCCCTTCCGTTACGTTTCAATCTAAATCATATGTGAAAAATCAGCGATGGTTTTTGACAGATTTTACTCTTATTATTAAAGATATCAACTTTATTCAAAAAACAAATTAGATTTAAATATCAGACGCACGCTGCTACAAAGAGGTTTTTTAGAAAAAGTTTAAATAAATAGTTGAAAACTAGCATGTAAAATATCGGCATTTTTTTCATGCTAATTGCGCTGTTATATTTCACTTTATTTTGTTTTTTGACTGAACTTGATATCTTTAATAATAAGACCAAAATCTATCAAAAACGAACGCTTCTTTTTCCCATATGATTTACATGGGAAGTGACACTCAAGTGGTACAACCTTAAATCATATTAAAGTATTTCGCCTCCCCCGTTACCGATTTTAATAAAATCTCGTGCGTAATTCTGTACACGATTTTAATTTGATTCGTTTATTATCATTTTTTTCCTTTCCGTTTTTCTAATTTAA
Organism: Adinopsis sp. GC000173; assembly: GCA_030264715.1. Taxonomy (NCBI): domain Eukaryota; kingdom Metazoa; phylum Arthropoda; class Insecta; order Coleoptera; family Staphylinidae; genus Adinopsis; species Adinopsis sp. GC000173. The sequence continues at coordinate 6,077 of JARJDW010000007.1, forward strand.
TGAATGGTGCACTTTACTGATTGAATTAAACTCATTCATTCATACATACATACATACATACAGAGACATGCAGAGAGAGGCACTCTTTATTAAGGCATTCAATTTAACATTTCTACTTTAAATACATAATACATGTCTATTAGTTTTAATAGATTAGTTAAGATGCATATGTTTGCTGTATTAAGCTTTATGTCACTTTAATAGAAGCACAATAACGGGATGACTCCTCATTGTTAATTCATTTAAATATATCCATGCGTGTGTGTGTGTGAGATCGTCAATTTATCAATCTACAATAATAATAATAAACATAACAGCATTCTTATTTATATTTATGAAATAAAAAGAAAGAGAAGTAATGGCTATAAAAAAAACATCTGATAATCTGTATAGTATAGGTTACATTTCATTTCAATTCATAATGACTCATTTGTTTATTAAAAATATTTTGAAACCTTAGAAGACGTTGAGATATCATCATCATTTTGGACTTTAATAACAGCGCAAATGATATCATGTCGAATACACAATGATGAGATTATTAAGTGGTAGGTATACGTTGTGATATTCCCAAAATAAAAAAAAAACTGTTTACGTCTATTGTATTGTCATAATATGTAATTTAGAAAATTCCTACAAATTAAAAATGTTAGATTGAGAGAAAATGGCAGTAGTAACTTTGAGACGAAATTCGATAAAAATTGAATGTTGAAATATATTGAAATCTTAGAAGACCCAGAAATATTATATTATCATTTTGGAACGTAAATGATATCGTGTCCAGTACAATGGTGATTATTAACTGGTAGATGTGTTGTGATATTTTCAAACAAAAAAAATATTGACGTCTCTTGTTATCATGATACGTAATTTATTCAATTCCTGCAATTTTGATTTACCTATTTGATTAAAAGAAATAGGTAGATACTAAAGTTGACAAAATTGAAAAGTTTAAATAGTTTGAAACTTTAGAAGAGACTGAAATATTATTATTATTTTGGAACGTAAATGTTGAAAGTTGGATTATTTTGAAACCTTAGAAGAAGTAGATATGTGTAGTATTATCAATTTGGATTTTAATAGCAGCATAAATGGTATCATGGCGAATACAATGAGTTTATTAACGTGAAGGTATGTTATGATATTCCTGCAAAAATTGTTTACGTCTATTGTTGTCATAATATGTAATTTAGAACATTCCTTCATGTTAATAATGTTGGATTATTTGAAGTCACCAAATTTGATTAACATTGAAAGTTCAAATATTTTAAAAAACCTTAGAACAGTGGTTGTCAAAACTGACTGGGCTCCCGCTCATCTAATAAAAATTTCCAATTATGGGATTCGTTTCTTATCTGCCGTAGAGATAAGGGGCTTACATTTTGGTAGTTAACAATGGCAAATCGTCAATATTTCTTTGCGATTCATAGTTTGGGAAATACTGCCTTATAAGAATATAGGTATATTATTATTTTAGATGTTAATGGCAACGCAAATGATATAATGCCGAATACAATGAGTTTTTTAATTAATAAGTATGTTTATGATATTCCTAAAAAATGCCATGCTAATATTGGTTAAGAGACATTTACAGTAGATGTAAAACTAAATTCCAATCGAAAATAATTTAGAATGTTTGGACACTTATAAGGCATTAAGACATCATCACTTAATTCAAATGAAATCACAACGAATACAATGAGATTATTAACTATACTTACTCCCAAAAATGTTTACGTTTATAGCCTATCTATGCAATTTAATTGGTAGGTAGATTGAGAAAAATGTACAGTCGATGTAAAACGAAATAAATTCCATAGAAATTAAAAAACGAAAATAATTTCAAATGTTTGGATACTTGTAAGGCATTAACACATCATCACTTAACTCAAATGAAATAATAACGAATACAATGAGATTATTAACTATGTACTCCCAACAAATGTTTACATTTTTACTCTATATATGGTATATAATTTAGAAAATTCTGGCAATTTAATTGCTAGGTCGATTGAGAGAAATTGGCAGTAAATTTGAAACTAAATTTCGATAAAAAATTGAAAGTTGAAATCAATTAACAACGATTGGAATTCGTTATTTGGTGCACACGGTGTGTTAAATCTGACTGATGATTTTTTCTTCAAGTGAAAGTATAATTTAAAGAGATAATTTTCAGTTACACACACCTTACATTCAGCGAAAGATAATAATTATTATCATTATCATACTTTTAATAAAATTTATTTCTCTTTCAATTGCTTAATGTACAAAAGCGAAAACTTTCACGCGGGTATATAAATAATAATAATAATAATAATAATCATCTTTATTTTATTAACACTTAATGCATTATTATTTAATAAAACAATATCATTAGCGCGCGCGGTAATAGAATTTTATCATCGTAATCTAGCAAAATGGCTACAATTTATTTCACTCAAAGTAAATCAGATTCCTAATAAAAAGTGAATTGTATGGAATAGTGAATTGTGCAATATGGTAGTTACAAATAATCTCAATAAAGGTCTAAAATTTAATTAATTTAATGAACGCAAATTATTACATTTTATTAAATCTAATAAAGTTTTGAGTTTTTTAAAATACCTATGGACTTTTCTATTTTGAAATAACTATAAATGCTATAATATAGCAAATTTTCTACACTTTATTTTATTATTTAAACTAAATCACATTTAAATTTGATTAAATTTCTGGAAATGAAATATTATAGTTTTTAATCAGTATTAAAAAATTAATATTTAGCTGCAAATTAACATTTTTTTATAATATCTAAGAACATTCCTATATTGAAACAACAAATAATGTACTTACTTCTATTTTACCGTAATAGAATTGTGCTATAATGTAGCAAAGTATCGACAATTTATTTTACTAAAAATAAATCACATTTCTAATAAAAAGTGAATTGTAGATGTTTTGAAAGCATTTTATTGAGCGTACGTGCATGTGTGCAATATATTCGGCGCGCAAATAATTCGATCAAACCTCTAAATTTTAGATTTTATGAAGTTGCGGCACCCAAATTGTTGTATTTTATTTTACATTATGTATTATTTACCAGAACATCACTAATATTTCACTTGAATAGAATTTTATCATTATCAAACTTCTAAATTTTAGATTTTATGAAGTTGCGACGCTCAAATTGTTGTTTTATTTAATTTAGTAGAACAACATCACTAAGTATTAAATTTAGCTTTAATAGAATGTTATCATAATGTGTTTAAAATGTCAACAATTTATTTAACATGACAATAAATCACCATCAAACCTCTAAATTTCAAATTTAATGCAATTACAGCGCTTAAATTGTTGTATTTTATTAACATTATTTAATAGAACAAGTATAATATTTAACGTTAATACACTTCACATCAGGAAACGAGAATCTTTCTGTAGTTTTTGCGTAAAACTTGCTGTAATAAGAAAATAATTTAGTTAAAAAGTTAACTATCCTTTTAAAGTTATAAAATTAATGAATTAATTGCTAAAATACATTCTGGTTTATTATTATATTATATCAAAATGTAGAAAAGTATCTACAATTTAACCTAGCAATAATTCACATTCGTAATAAAAAATGTATTTTACAGATATTTTCAAAGCATTTTATTGAACCTACGTGCATTTGTAGCATAATAGACACAGTAATTCGCACGAGTACGTCTAAATTGTAATTTTTTGCGCGAAATTTGATTGAATTACAGCGCGTAAATTGTTATGATTAGAGCGAATCCGAAATTTAATTCGAATCGCATCATATTATATAAAAAGGAAGTCTTCTTTTTGGGAAATTCACATTTTGTAGAAATTTTCCATAAAAATTGCTCTAATAAGAAAGTAATTTACTTATCAAATTAACTCCTTATTTAAATTTATAAAATTAATGATTTATAGCAAATTTTTAGGTTAAAATTACCAGATACGAATGTACAATAATAGAATAATTCCAAAATGTGTAAAATATCTTCAATTTAAATTAGCAATAAAAATGAATTTTACAGATATTTTCAAAGCATTTTATTGAACTTACGTGCATCTGTAGCAGAATAGACACAATTTTTGCACGAAATTTGATTAAATTTCAACGCGTAAATTGTTATGATTAGAGCGAATCCGCAAAATTTATGTGAATCACATCACATATTGTATAAGTCTGCTTATATACAATATGTACATTTAATAAATGCTAGTTGTGGTAGATTTATGCAATTTAACTAAATACGATAAGTGTCTATATGCATATAATACCGCTAGAGTGCGTTGAATGTAAATTTTAACAGTAATTAATCATTCGTATTTACATGTATGTGTATGTATGTGGATGCGGATAATGCTCAACAACATCTTTATACCAATCGGATATTTTAATTTATATTTTATTTTATTTACATTCGTCTAATTGCTTTTTTATTGTAATTGCTATACGCGTGTTAGAAAATTACACTTTGTCTGTGTTTGTGTGTGTGTGTTGTTTTTTAATAACAGATCGCTGCGAACCGTAATTCGCGCAAAATTCCAACCACAATTACATTATATAACATTATTATTATTATTATTATTATTTATTACACATTTCTGCAGCTCGCTGAGATTTTTTGTTTGATCTCACTAAAAACTTCACAAGTGTATACTAAATTACTACAACACGCTAGATAATATCTCATAACGCTGGCTTTTTTTTACATCATATATGTACTTACTTAATGCAAAAATTATAATTTTCAGCCGGTTTGTTGTTTATTATATTATATGAAATTGTAGGAAATGTATTTGCATAAAAATAATAAATATGCATTTAATAAAATCGAATTACGTGTATTAGCTAACTATACGTTTTATCACTTTCCTTGTTTGCATTTAATATTTCATTAAATTTCCTAGAAATTCAATTTTCAATTATCAATTTTAACCAAAATGCGACAATCATCGATTTTAATTTAATTTGCGCTTCAATGCAACAATTAGTTTTTTTTTTAATTCGGCGAATGGCATTGAAACAATCCGCAAAAAATGCGGTCGGCCATATTATTTTTTAATAAATATTTAATAAATATCGTAGCTGAGCAATCAATTCAAAGGTACTACACTTCCTTTTGTCGGAAAGTAAGTTTTGAGAAATATTTTCATATTTATCTAATATTTTAGTTATCTAATCCATTTTTTCTGTATAAATGCGAAAATCATCGATTTTAATTGAATTTGCGCTTCAATACAACGATTAGTTTTTTTTTAATTCGGCGAATGGCATTGAAACAATCCGCAAAAAATGCGGCCGGCCACATTATTTATTAATAAATATTTCGCCATATACACAGCAGCGCCCAGTCAACCTTCCTCCATATGCTTACTAATTTATTTGATAATAATTCATCAGGAAATGATCTTTTGCGATTAATAACGTTGTCATGCGAATGACAAATACACACACACACACACACCACGCTAATGAATCACAATTATGTAACTTTATAATTTGCGAAAATCAAATTAGCAACGAAATGAAATTAAAATTAATTAATTTTTACAATATATATATATGTATATATATGTGTGTGTGCATTATTATCTCGAATCGCAATTTGCACAATTTTTCAATTGTTCATTGTTCGCATGGAAATATGATCGATCTGCAAACGCGTTAAATTTATTTACGATTAATCTTTATTGAACAAACATACACAGTAATGTTCATCTAAATATGGGCATCATAAAATATACTAATCAGTCTAGCCAAATTCAGATAAATGTGACGACCCATATTCATTTTTAGATGAATCCCTCTGTACAGTCGTGTTCACATCATAGTAAACGAGGATTGTCACATGCGCACTAAACGTCATAAAGTACCTGATTGTTTATTACTGCACCAATTCTTCTCATTGGACAAGAAAAATAATATTTGAACACTACTTTACTAAAATTTTGGTTTATACAGTATATCTTTACTAATTTCAGTTAGTACTAATTAATTATTCTCAGCAAAAATTGAAAATTCTAGAATAAACTTACATCCTACAGGTGGTTAACCCTCATATATGTGACTTAATGCATTTTCTTAGTAATAATAGTTCTTTTTACATAGTATTGTTTTTAAAAACAGACAATTCAAGAAATTATTTACGACAGCCAGGTAGATGCTACCAATATTTTGGATGAATGATAGAGTGTCTCTCTATCTATAATATGTTATTGATTTAAACATCTGTCAATTCAACATCAAATGAATAATAACGCGCGGAGAAAGTTGCCGCTGCGATATCAGCAACCGTTCATCTAGCTTCTAGCCGAAAATATAATTGTGCGTATACATACGCTATTAGCTTAGATAGAAAAACAATTTATTAAAATAAATATAAAAGAGAATCAAAATCGCGCGCGAGCTTGTTAAGGTTTAGGCGATTCGTTCAACACGAACACTTTCTCTTCTCTTGTGATTAGTTGTACCATTGTGCAGTTTCTAATTTCACACACACACACACACAGAGAAATTGATTTCCCATAATAAAAAATAGGTAGTAGTACACAGTATTCAAGTGCTGCGGAATTCAATTTGCAGGGCAATTAATCAAACGGAGCAATATCGAAACAAACAAACGAATATTAATTTTCAAAATAAATAGATTTCACGTTGCACGTTGCACATTCTTATACATATATTTTTTGGCATCCGTTCAACAATCTCCTCTGTGTGTGTGTGTGTAAAAGGAATATTAGAATTCTTAAAATACCTTAATTTAATTTATATAGTCGGTGTATTTACGTTTTTGTTATTGAGGTTATATCGAAGCAAAAACATATGTATGAGAATTTTTTCAAAAACAATTGATGTATCTCAATTAATAACTGTCTTTAGTTTAGATATTTATAAATATATCAAAGTCCTAATCGATTCCGGCTATTAAGCCATCAAAAGTTTAAAAAATAGACATTTGATGTGAATCTAACATATAGCATCTTCAATTGAATTTCAATTTTAAAAACCTCAATTAATAACTGCCATATTTTACATTAAATGCGAACTAAATCAATATAATACCAATTTTTTTAAATTTGAAATCGAACATTGGAATACTATTTCGCATTCCATTCTAAGAGGCAACGAAAAAAGGATAAATAACATTAATTGGATAACATATTAAACTAATTAATTAATTGTTTATAAAATTAAAAACAGTTGTATACTTAAAGCATAAGTAAAGGGTTGTATACAATTTCGTTTAACAACAACGATGTTCTTAACACAAAGCGAATTGCAATTTAGATTTCATTCAATAGATTAACGAAGTGTAAGTAGGTTCATTTCCTATTATCTATTTTTTAACATACTGGGCTTTTAATGCAAAGGTACTACACTTCCTTTTGCCAAAAAGCAAGTTTTGAGAGAATTTTCATATTTATCTGCTGTTTTAGTAATTTTTACTTAACAACTCAATTTTTTCTATAAAAATTTCCTTCACAAAGAATAAATCAATTTAATTTAATGTTTAAGAATCGTAGCTTAATAACATTACTAAATCCGTTTTAAAAAAAATACAAAAACTCTTAAAACTGTATACTTACTGTATTTAAACTAAAAAAGATTCTAACGCAAAAATTTAGGGATTTGTTACTGATTTTATCTATAAAATGTACTACTATTTTAACATTTTCTGAAAATTCCATAAATACAATAATTCCATAACGACGATGGAAATGTACGGAGATGACTTTTGTTCAAATGCATTGAAAGTACGCAATTGATAGCGCTGGAATTGAATCATATATTATCCAATTAAGTGGCCATTTCCCATTTTAATTCAAACTTAAATTAATCGCTAGCGATTTATTAATTTCCGACAAACAATTACATATATTATGCAATGAAATACGGTACATACGTACGTATGCACATAATGGCATTTTTCGCTTTCTTTGCAACTCTTGTTGTTGTATACAGATTAAATATCCATTCTACTTAATTTTTAATTAACTATAACACGTTTTTAATTCTGTCTTGTGTATTGTTATATAAAATTTACCGTGCACATTTAAGCATTATATTATTATAATATTTTTCCGCAGCGAAATAATAATGCTTTTTGATGTCTTAACAGTTAATCATAACTTTACGACACATTTTTTAATAATAATTATGCTACCTTTTGCAATATATTTAATTAACTTTTCCATGAAGGAAAATATAAAATTTTTGTCGAACGATTTCCGGTTATTTCCTATATGTAAACACACCGAATAAGTTCTAATAAAATTAAATGACTTACTGGAAGGTTGGAAATTAAGCTCATTGAGCACGCCTTCAAGATCAAGCTGGCTCGGGCGAATGTAAACAAAATGAACATAATATTTCTACAAATAACTAAAATAAATATTATTTGAAAAAAAAGGGTATACTATATATATACAGTACGTTTCATTCACATATAATCTATATACATTTTAGTATCTCCACCGAGTTTTTGAAATACTAATGCCCATATACTCGTCACTAGCATTTACCTATAATAAATATCATACATATCATAACGAACATAACCTATAAGCTATAGTAATTAAATCCGTATTTAGTAACATCTTCTAGCAGTTGGCAGTACTAATTCGACTTAATCGAATAGAATAATGACAATTTTTAAAACTATTTCAATAACGATTTCAATAGACAATCATTGACATAAATATTCACCAATATAATTTAAAATGTGCCTATTACGTTTATTAAACCTGATTAAACTATAAAAAAATTTACAATAGTTTATAGGTTATGTTCGTTATGATAAAGTGATCAGTTAGGTAATTTCTAGTGATGAGTTTTTTTGCGTATGCGGGAAGCTTTTTGACTATTTTCTTTCAATTTTTTTTACCTAACATTATACAATAATAATAATTAAATTTGATAAAAAAATTGATGGAAAATGCCGAAAGCTCAAAGAATAATTAAAGAAAAATTCCCAACTAAAATTTAATGTTTAAGATTTTCGGTAGAAATACCAAAAAGTATGTAGATTATATTTCCTATGTATATTTATATGAAACGCAGTGTATATATCTAATAGCAACTATTTGATTCTGTAAATACATTGATCAATTTATTCAATAAAAAAGGGGGATATAATTAACTATGCAGGTGCTTTTGCCTTAGCTTCCGTCGTAACGTAAAGTAACGAAAAAACATCTATTATATCGTTAATAAATGTACTACCGACTATATTTTATTATTAAAAAGAAAGCGATGATGGTGGAGTTTTAATGTTTTACATTAGAGTCTCATAAACGAACTTTGTGAACTCTTTAAAATTTTCGGTAAAAGTCGAACAACAACAAAAGCGCTATAAAACTTGACGCTTTTACTAAAAGCCAGCCCAAAATGGACGCGCGCGCGCATTCTTATCCGTATTAGATAGAAATAATTTTTATCTCTTAAAAACTTGTCACATTAAATAACATCTTGCTGGAATTATGAAAATAAAATTTAAAAAAATATGTTGAGTTGAGTTTCACATTGAAACTCAATGACAAATGTTAAAATAGGATGGAGCATATACATGTATACACACACATACATAACACACTTCCTAATTTCCGGTGTAGGATATAATGACGCGCTTTACACTGTTTAGATGACGACATTGCCGGTTCCTTCCTGCACTTATTCATATCTTCCATTTATTCTCACAAAAATCGATAAAGCCGATTCTTGCAATTTGATAACACCGGTTACACATACACAAACACGTATATATTTTTAACACATTTTTTATATTATTATAGATTATGAGTCATTTACGTTGTTTGTCAGAGAGGATTCGTAGAAATTTTGCAGCCTTCATTTTACAACAATGAATGACAAATTATCTGTTTCTAATTTCGAAACTTAAAATATATACCCAACTCCACTATATAATGAGCCGAGACGCGCAGCATACATATACATATTTATAAACTAGTAGTAGTAATTTTAAAGACCACCGCTGAGACATGTTTAACTATTTTATATATTTTCTGAAACAATTGCATATACACTACTTATTACTAACTTATGTTTCTTTTTGCTTTTCTGTTGCAGCTTTGGCAAACGTACTGCTGGAAGTGCACGAAGACAAAATGAATGTTTTGTTCTCGAGGCATCTGAGATGATTGTGGTAGGTGTCATTATTTTTTCTACCTTGCGAAAAATGATTATAAAAACAAAAACGATTTCGTATATACCTATATAGGCATACGATAATAACAAGGCGGAATAAATTCTCCTTCTTCGTTTTATTTTTTGTGTGTGCTGTTTTATAAACATTAAGCCATAATTTCATATTGCCAATCCAACAAACAACTTGTTCCAAGACGACGACGACAGCATTTCATTGTTTTGGTAACCTAATCGAAGCAGTCGCATATATAAATTTTGCAAAATCTCAAATTACCTCTACTCAAACTTTCCTAATCTATATTTTAGATATACTTATACATATACATATATGTATATGGTAGCGTTGTTGGGATGTGTTTTTCGCAGCTCACTAGGCAACGTAAATTGCTCTAAATTCACCTTTGACCTTTCCGCTTGCTGCTGCTGCTGCTGCTAATACCTGGAGCAATACCTACATACATGGAAAATTTTCATCAACAAAATGTTTATCAAAAAATATTACATATATACCTATACAATATTACATTTAATTAAAATCCATCGCTATATATATTTAAATAATGCCGGCCCGGCAACAAGTGAATTTTCAACATAACGAATTTATCCCATCATTAATCTAGATTGATTAATTTAAAATATAATATGTACATTTATAATGCAATACGCTCGCTGCATTATTCGATATTAGTATATTAAACTTTATTATTAATTTTACAATATTTCATGGCTATCCCAGTGAAGTTTAGGATTTTAAATGCAACACAGGAATAAATTGACAATATTAAGTACTATACGTAATTTTAATGCAGTTTAAAGTTTAGCAACTACAAAATGCATTTAAAAATTAGGAATTTTACAATATTTCAAGGCTATCCAAATTTAGTTTACCTGCCTATAAAGGGATTTAAATGCAATGCAGGTTATTTCTTCTGATTGCAAATGAACAATATTCATTATAACGCGTAATTTTAATCCAGTTTAAAGTTTAGCAGCTACAAAATGCATTTTCATAAAAGATATATTAAAAATTACGAATTTTACAATATTTTACGGCTATCCAAGATTACTTTCCTGCCTATAAAGAGATTAAAATACAAATCAGGTTATTTCTTCTGATTGCAAATGAACAATATTCATTATAACGCGAAATTTTAATGTAATTTACAGTTTTGCAGCTCCAAAATGTATTTTCAGACAAAATATAAAAATTTCAATGCTACACTGTTAAAATCAAGTTTATTTTCTGCTCAAAATGCATGGTAAATGCAGAATAAGATCTTTTTTCTAGCAATGTTAAATAAAATTTAAAAAATATATTTTTGCGACTAATTTTAGTATGTTTAGATAATATATTTAAATATTCCAGGTAACAGGTTAATTTTCAACAAGCGAATTTACCTCATCATTAAAAACAGATTAATATCAAATATGTTAAATGTGTAATCGTATTCATTTATTAAAAATTACTCCTAATCATTCATGGCCATCCAAGTTGAGTTACCCGCCAATGAAGTATTTTTAATTCAATACAGGTAATTTATTCTGACTAGAAATGAATAGAATTCCTTGAAACGACTAATTTTAATGTACAATATTTTAAAGAATTATAGCTAATAAAGATGGTTGGCAATCTAACAAAATTGATTTTTA
>JARJDW010000012.1:0-23493 GCA_030264715.1 Adinopsis sp. GC000173
AAATAATAAATTAAAATATTATTAGGTCTAAAGATCAGCAATTGCTTTTTAATAAATTATTCTAATTTAATCACGTTATATTAAATTTAAGTAATTTTTAGTTAAAATTTCATATTGAGGATAGATATGTTTTAATTATATTGAAGTACGTTTTAAGTTTTTGAAAGAAGAATAGAAATTACAAAATCTTATCAATATTTTTCTTTTCGTACGTAAAATTTGATAAATTTTATGCCCTATCTATCTATATATTATAATAGCATAAATATTTTCGTAGAAAATTAATTTAGATGAAACCTCTTTTTTACAATAGTAATTTTCGCGTTAAAGCATAATAACTGTTAGTTAGATATTGATTGTCTTCATGCTTCCAACATATTATAAAAAATATACGTACCTACTTATATCATTAAAATTTATAATGGTTTAGTTACTGTGATATTTTATTATAATAACAAAATTAATTTTTATTATAAATAATAATAGGTAGGATAGAGAATTTTTAAAATAAATAATAAAACATTGCATATAAGAGTATAAAATAAGGGCCTATTCTGTTGTTTTGAATGAAATATGAGATATAATTTATTTTGGGATAGTTGGGAAACTCAACCATTAAAATTATGCATATTATTTAGGTAGGCTTGTGCTCGAATGAAAAATTCTTCGTATATAATAAATAGACAATAGGTAGAAAATGTAAATTCGTAATGGAATTTAAATGAAAGTAAATGCGGAGATAAAATTTCTAATATCGCTTTTGTCTGCAATATTAATGAATCTTCGCAAATATACGTATTTTATCTACGTTAAATAATAGCGGCAGCAGTAAAGCTAATAATATAATAATAATAAAATGTTGCAGGCACTTTACTATCCTACGAACGATAAGGTTGCTGAGCAAGGTGCAATTATAATATGCGCTTTTCAAAATGGCAAAAAATTACAAGAAATGCATATAGCTAATAACTTTCTTTCAGTTCCAATAATTAAGCAAACAAAACAAATTAATATATCCATAATTACACAAACAGGAACCGGTGCAGGTATATAAATGTTTATCAGACGATTGTTGTTATACAAACAACAAAAAATGAATTATATTCACGAATTTATTTAAATTTATTGCTCTTTCTCCGCGCGCTCGTATTTTTATTTAAGTGAAAAGTAATGCTCGATATTATTTTAATTTAAGTCACGATTTTGCGTTATTTATTGGCTGCCAACGTATATTGAAAATTTCCAATTGCTTAAAAAAACAGTAAAGTATAAAAAAAAATGTTGCTAGGTATATGTATTCAAAAAGTAAAAGTATTATTTTTAGTTGTTTGTATAAAAAAGTGAAATTTTTGTATAAACTTTTAATTTATCTTAAAATCCTTGTACTATTTGATCAATTTCTGATGAACGAAATGCTAAAGTTTACAAAGGTTACTGCCGATTGCCTTTAAATTATTAATTAAAAATGTATAGTACACTTAACAAAAAACATATTGCCTAACAATGGATAAAAATCAATCAATTAAAATTACCATAGCGAAGGTTGAAGAAATACAATATATACTTACTAATATATTTATTAAACTATTTTTTTTCTTTATTCATTACGCACGCACTTGTAAAATATTTATGGTTTTATTTATTTGCAACATTACTTAATCAATTTTTATTATAGGTTACTTTGTAAATTAAACAATATTGCTAGAATTTTATGTTTATTAAGTTATTAGTGATTATTAAAATGGTGTAAAACATTCTAGCAATTTCTAATGAAAGGAATAAATACTTTTTATAAAATTTATTCTAAAATATAATTAAGTAGTTATACAAAAATGCTTTCATTACAATTAATTGTCACATATCTTTATCGAGTTTAGATTTTAGTTATTTTGCAAATTTTTTATCACTTAACATTGATGTGCGCTTTATAATAATCTATCGACTTTTTAGTCGTTTTTAGTCGTATTATTTTCCATTTATTAAGTTAGTACTGATTATTAAAATAGTGTAAAAAAATCTATAACAATTTCTAATGAAAGGAATAAATACTTTTTATTAAATTTATTCAAAGAATTAACTAACTAGTTAAAATGCTTTAATTAAAATTATTTGTCATATATTTGAGTTTTGTTGGTTTTTATCTCATTTTTTAGCAATTGTTTCTTTTAATTGTCAAACATTTTTAAGTCGTTCGGCACTAGAGAGATTTAATTAAATAATATTGTTACAATTTTGTATTTTGTTAAATTATTATTGATTATTAAAATATTGCAAAGAAATTCTAGCAATTTCTAATGAAAGGAATAAATATAAATATAAAAATTCGAAAAATTAATTAACTGGTTATACAAAAAATGCTTTCATTAAAATTATTTGTCATATACTGAAGATTCATTTTTATCCCTTTCAGATTTTACAGTAATTTTACGAATTTTTTATCGTTTGACATTGATACACGATTTTTAATTATCCATCGACTGTTTTGTCTCTTTTTTACAATTTTCTTTTAGTCGTTAATCATTCATTAAGTTGTTTGTCAAGTTTGAGGCTCTATGACTCTTTTACTCTTTAAGTTGCTGTTTTTTGGATCTTGGATGATGTTTTACAGCCCTCAAATTTTTTAACACTAATCTAGGTAGAAAATTAAGATTTTAGTTTTAAAGAAAAGAAAGTTAATTGAAACTGCGTTAACTACTTTTTCAAAAAAATTCAAAGTATTTAAATTTATTACATTTTTTAATCATTGCAGTTATTACAACACAATACCAATATATCGCAATGTGTATGACAAAACTATATTTATAGAATTATATATTGTAATTTAATTTGTTATATTAAATAGCAAATTTGACGCTTTTTGCGTCAAAAATATGAAAATAATCACTATAAAGTTATTAAATTAATTTAATTTTTTTTTGTATAAAAATTGTTGCTAGTTTAATAACTCGAAAACTTAATTGCAGTAATATTTTCCTTCTTACTTAATTACTATTCATTTTTATGTAATTATAATTTTAAATTTGTAATTATATAATAATAATTATTAAGATTCCATCGTTATACAAAGAATAACTGTTACAAAAATATAATTACAATGTTACATCGCTAAAAAAATCGAAAGGATTTACATTAATTTGAGTTAATTTTATTTTAAAATCATCAAATGTAGCCAATATGAAATATAATATAAAAGTTAGTACAGGGCTTTTAACTTTAAAAGTCTCTTGAGTTCATAGTCTTTTTGATGGATTCTCATATTCATATATTAGCTTAACCTTCTCAAATTATTATTATTCGCTAACATCTATGTTCATTTCTTAACATTATTGAAATGGGATGCATAACACTGCAACTGAAGTCTACCGTAATTAATATAAATATATACATATAATAAATATTCATTAACCATCCCTATATTTAATGCTGTTTTCAGTTTATGTCTGCAGAATTACAGCAACTTCAGAAATTTCCCCCTAGCGAATTGGTGAAATACTGAGATGACCCAACAGAGAAGCATGCCGACATGACAACAAATGGAGGCAACAAGAAACAATATGGAATGCTTTAAAATAAAAACATGACAAACGAAAAGTTTGAGAATTTTAAGCTCTGTTGAGCTTTTAGTGAACCATTTTATATATGAACTGTTTCAATTAAACTAAAATAAAGACAATTTGTGAACTAACCGTGCGCAATTCCATAATTTTTACGTAAATATTTTAACACGAATAAAAACGGCATTATCAGTACAACTTATTCCTCTACGGTGTAACAATTTTAACTGGAAATTACCTTATACTTTTTAGAGCCTGTGTCTATTTGTAATGCAAATAAAAATTCAATATTGTTACTTTAAGCCTTTATTAAGACATTGAAGCATTCTAATTACACTACATTTAATAAAATTTGTGAACTAACCGGGCATAACTACATAATTCTTAAAAAAAAAATCAATTCGGCTTTATAAATACTAGTTTATGGATTTATTCGCATTAATTTCATTTCTTTACGCCGCAAATATTTGAACTGCAAATTATCTAATTGCAGTACCTTTTAGACACATAGACACGGTGTAGATGTTTGTAATGCAAATTATGCAAATAGAAATTTAATGTTGTCCAATTTGTAAATCATAAATCTATTATTCCAATATGATAATTACGATATTTGCGCATTTAGGGCATAAATCATCCTGCATATATATGAAAGATAAAACCGAACGGAGGAATAAATAATAGTAGTATGTACTCGTATATATTATAATAACGTGTTAGTGTAATAATAATATTTTTTGAAGGTATAGGAATTGTTAGTAATGATGCAAGAATTCAATGAATTTAAATATTGTTATGTATGTTCCCTCCACACCCAAATACTTGTTTTTAAATAAATTACATTCGATTTTCTTTCATTTATTCAATCAGCATAAAGCAATGATTTCTGCCTGCCGTGTGTATATGTGTTTCGCTGGCGATTGATACATAAAAAAAATCATGTCGAAAGAACGCACGGCGCACAGCGCAATGAGTGCGCGAAGCGTTTTGCGCTCGCAAATTACACTAGATATACTAACGATAAACACCTTCAGAGCGAGGTGCATGATGAAATTGCCCGTATTTAAAACTGAATTTAATGCAAGTGTTTTGAGGTATAATATACAGTACGGTAAAGCAATACAATTATAGACATTTGCGGTATTAACGACCACGTTTCGCTGCTTCTTGAAACACATGCTGCATATTAATTTACAATACGTATGTACACCATTTTTTTACGTAACGTTAATATATCCAATCAACAACACAACGTATTTGTGTCAAAAGTATTTTACCATTTTCGTCTTTGATTTATGAATCATTTGTTTTTGCAGACGAAGCGCGCACCGCAACAACAACGCGACGCAACGCAACACGCAGCTTCGTTATACCTGGCATTTTAGATGCTTGGTATACCAAATCATGCAAATAGTTAATTTATGTAGAGCAAAGTGATGATGCAATGATTTATCATGGGGAAATTCAATTAAATTAAGCAATAATTTTAATCATCAATCCATTTTTTAAAATTTAAAGTGGAGTGAGGTAAGTTCGCAAATGGTGTAAGATCGTATTTTTTACGTAGGTATATACGGAAAATGATGAAAAAACAAGAAAAAACGAAAAATGATGTAAAATCACGGATAATCGAGGGATGGTGAGAAAACACTTAAAAATAATGAAAAAGCACAAATAAATGATGAAAAGCACGAAAAAGTGATAAAAAAACACGAAAAAAATTATGGAAAAACACAAAAATGATGAAAAACATGAAAAATTATGGAAAACACGAAAATATGATGAAAAACACGAAAAGATGATGAAAAATCACAAAAAATCGAAAAATTATGTTTAAGTCATCGAAAGATGATGAAAAAACACGAAAAAAACATGAAAAAAACACGAAAGGATTATGAAAAAACACGAAAAAGCAAAAAAAGATGTTAAATCACGAATAATCGAGAGATGATGAAGAAACACGAAAAGATGATAAAGTTTTCTCATAGATGGTATTTCATATTTTTGTGATTATCCAAGGAAAACAATAATTTTTATTAAAAAGTTGTTTTAAATCAAAAATTAGCAACAAACGCATATAAAATATAATTTTGTTAAGATTTAAAAATGTTTATAGATAATAATAATAATTAACGCTACATAGAATGCGGTTTAATTATAATTGCGCCATTTACTATAACAAGCATCAAATGATTCACAAATTATTTCTCGAATGTGCTCGAATATAATTTGCTGCTATTGCACCAGAATCTATTCAATATTTCTATATGTAGATGTTCCAGAATTAATTGGCGGTTTTTATTCTAACACGATTTAACAATGAGGCTGCTATTAATTCCAGCGTAACACATTGTTTTTAAATCATTTTAATTAGGCTTGATATATCAACAATAATTTTTTATATGTTGTTTTTTCTATAAAAACTAATAAATTTTATATAATGTGAGAAATGTTGCCATTTGTGAATGAATTGTAATTTTAATCAAAAAGTAACAAAACACAACTTTTTATTATGTGTAGCTCTAATCGCCGGCAATTATTTGTTTTTCTAGCGTATTGTCATCGAAGTGCTTTGCATTTCAAAAACGTTTCTTGGTTAGAAGAAAGTAACATGAATGTATTTTTTTATTATAAATGTGCTCACCTATTATCTATCTGTTCATTAGTGTTATTTACGCTTCAATAAAAATTTACAAAACGCTAGTCGGGAAACATATTAATCTGTTTTTCCATAAATTGCATACGAAAGTTGAATCCAAGAGGAAACAAAAAATTATGCACTACAAATTTTAAATATAGAATATTATACCTATACATACATTTTAGAAGATATTTTTGCGTGTAATGATTTAATTTTACAATATTTACAATAAATAAAAATGTGAAGAATATTCATTTAATATGACATTGAATCGGCAAAGTTTAAAGAAATAGAGTAACTATTTTAATGACACTTGGATACTACTAATCACATGGCAAGTCTAGACTTAATTTTGAGTAATGTTTTATAAATATTTAGAAAATACGCGCAATAATAAATCAAATAAACCGACACTACAAGTCGAACAATAGAAATAATGTGGGTAGCTAAGTATTGTTGATACAAAAAAAGAATATTACTCGGTTTAAAATAATTTTTTGTAAGTAACCTACAAAAATTGATTCGGTAATACTCAATTTATATTTACTTTTATAGAAGTAACACTTTTACTCCATCTACAACAAAATATTTGCAAAATATGAGTTGCGACCAAAGTTAATCCTAATATTTGAAGCTAAATTTTTCCATTTTCTGTAAAAAAAATACACCCCAGTCACTCTATTTTTTAAGGCTTCCACAAAAACAATGGTTCCGTGTGACAATAAAGTTTAAAGACCACTGTAATATACAAAAATCTTAATTCGTGCATTTCAGTTGGTTGCAATTAGTCGAATTATCTTAATTCATTGCCACATGTCTTATTTCATGTAAATTTATGTTACTTTGCCTAAAACCTATTACACTATTGTACAATGCACAAATGCATATTGTATGTATATTATTATTTAGCTATCGTAGAGTTGCATTCGCATGAACTAATAATGTAATAAATTAAAATTGCTCACTTTCTTTATCATAAATCAAAATAGTAAGCCGCAAGTAATTTACAAAATTTATTGGATTTAATATTGCTATTATAGGAAAAACTCGACACTTTATTCAATTTATTAAGTAAGTAACATATACAATTTTATTTAGTTATTACATAACTAAAATTCTACAATTATGAATGGGAAATGATAAGTTTTAATTAACTTTCTTCACAATTAAATAATCAAACACAAGGGAATTTTAATTCAAATAAACATATAATTGCTGAATTCTACGATAGTACATACATGCATATTTATATTAATTAACGACAACATTTTTGAAATATTTTCATAAACGACAGCACATTCGTTTCATTTACAATTAAAATCGCGGCAGATTTAAGCAATACGTACGAACGCAATTTGATCCAGTTACGTTCTAATAATATTTAACAATTTATTCAAATCGCTTAAATGTTTTAAAAACGCCATCGTAAAAAATTGCAAATAAAGTAGATATATAAGTACAATATAAGTATATATAAATAGGTTGCTTATTAAAATAGCCTTAACTGCTCATAATTAATTAATTTAATATATGAGTGGCATTTTTAATTCTAACAGTAATCACAATAAAAACGTGCTAAATGCTAATTAATTATTTACAGTCAATCATTTATTAATATGAGCGACTGTACACGTTCTATTAGTTAATGTAAATAACAAAATAAAAGACAAGTTTGCATTTCAAAGTCAATTGAATATGAAAAATCATTACTTTACACCCGAAATGAACACCACGTTTCTCTTAACCAAAAGTGGAAAAAGACGCAAACTCCAAAACTCAAACTTGGTTTGGGAATACACTTCCAGGACATTTTAGAGTTCCTTGAGATTAAAAAAGTGGACGCATGCCATAACAAGTCGAATGAGCAAGTAAACGTTTTCTTATTCTTTTATATAGTGTATAAATAAACTAAAAGTAGGCATTTGTTGAAATATCTTTATTTTTGAAGTAAAATTAAAGCAACGTTATATCGATTTACAAAATAATAACAATCCAATGAAACGCAACAACTTCGAGCAAATAAAATCACCAAACGCGCAGGCAAAAAAGTAACTTCCATCACACACAACTCGATGATAGCAATAACAAAATATATTTCTGTTGATTACTTTAATAAAGAAATTTAAAAAAGTTTCAGTGATTAAGAAATGCACTGTGGAAGTGGACACAATAAGGACATCATTGAAAAAAAATTACAATCAATGCGAAACATTACAATAATCACATTCTAGTATAGGTGTAGTTGCTTGTTTTCATATAAAAGTCATCCTGTTCCAGTTTCTTTAATGCGCGTTTATATTTGAACGAAGAAAAAAAATGAAAAACCTCTAAGTAAGAAGAAACTTTATTGAATTACATTTAGTGCTCTGATTGCTTTATAATTTTAACACGAACAAATAAAATTACATAGAATTATTCACTTTTCTCAATATATTACGCGCACGAAATTTCTGTAGGCTTCAAATTTTTGTGAAATATTCTTGGAAATTATATGTACGCGCACAACGCCGCACGCTCCGTTTATGAATCATTTATTATTATTTTATTCGCTTAGGTTTTTGTGTAGTTTGGGCGAACGAACCAAAAAAAGCAAATGTTAAGTTTCAACACATACAATTGAAAGTGAATTCGAGTAAAAATACCGTGCGCCGGTAAACTTTTACTCGAAAATTGACTATGTATATATTTAAATCGAATGAACACCCTTTCGAATACTATGCGTAAATGTTCAAACTATGTTACTGGACTATTATAAATTATTGCTATAGAAACTTCTGTTCAATTAATAAATTTGTTTATTTTATCGCGTTCGATAATTGTGAGCGATTTGAATATTTCTCTCATTTGGATGCAAATACGTGTTAAATAAGCACTTTTCTTTTTGTCTGCAATGAAAAGTAATAACAATAATTTTATGTTAGAATTAATGTAGACATATTTTTTACTTTATATGGGGCTTTTAAAATTTGTCTAGAATATAAATACAAATCAATAAATAATTTATTTACCTATAAAAGCTTTTTAGTACTATTTTAAGCATTATTTATTAAATGTTTTATTTTTAAAATTATAGTTTAATAGCATTTTATCGCAGCGTAATTGTATTAGATTTAAATATTTTATTCAATTCGATGCAATTTTCTCCTTAATTGTATTGGAGAAAAGAAAATGATAATAATTTGGAGTTGAAAATGGGACTAATAGATTGTTAAATTATTAAGAAAATAAATATTCCACTTTTGTTCCATAAACAATTCTTTTACAATATTTTTTGGTACTATTTTAAGCATGATTTTAAAGTATTTCACAGGATTTAATTTGCTAATTAAATTCTTCAATTGACACTAAAAAAATTAATTGCATTTAATATTTTATTCATTTTATGTGAATATGTGTAAATATGCGCTTTTCTTTTTCTCCGCATTAGTGATAAATAATAAAAATAATTTTGTATTAAAAATATGGTAATAAAAATGTTGTAGAAATTTAAAAATATGAGTGACGATTCAAAATATTATCTATAAATTCAAAATTTTGTGAGTAATTAATTTTTTAAATGATATTTTATGCAATTTTTTAATATTTTATATGATTTCCAATATTTTTATAGATGTAGGCTCCCACTTTTATCGTAAGTCATTAAATTTTGTCAGATTATTTGCAATAACATTACATATTTTTAAAACTATACTTTTAATTTTAACTTAATTAGTATTGCTATATATCTACCTAATTTGTTGTAGGAAAAAACAAACAAATAATGCATTGTTAATGAAAACAAACTAAAAATTTAATTAATTAAAATAACACAGGTTGAATTTCTGAGAATTTGTTAAATTAATAAAAATATATATATTTTATTGCTTGCAGCTAATTATGAGGTTAATTATTCACTTAAATGGTTAGCTCAAATTATTTCTGTAATTCTAATAAATAATGAAGAAAATTTGCATAGCTAATTTGAGAATGAAAGTTTGCAAACAATCATTTTTATTAAGAAAACGTCAACAATAAAGATTTGAATATTAAATAAATTCTTTTGTATATTTTTGCTATTTTTATGAATAAATTTTTGCTAACTTTTATGGAAAGTATTATTATCTAATTACGCATTATTCCTAAATATTTCATTTATGTCAATTTAAAGTATTACTTTTTTTTCAAAAAAATGGCTTTAATTTTTAGTAAATTGCTAATGAAGATGAGACAAGAAAAATTGATAGAAATTTTATTTAAACCACCGAATAATTACAGGAATTGATCGTGACGCTAGATTGTATTTACAAAGTCAACAAAAAACACTCTTCATGTTTTCGGCAAATTGTTTTCAAAATTTATGACGAGTGGAAAAGAAAAACAAACGAACGCACCACCAAATCGCAAATAAATGTTTTAAATAAATATTTTTATGGTTATGCGCGCCGTCGCACAAACAACTTTTATTTTTTTTCATTCTTCACAATTTCAACGAAGCAATTAAGCACTCTTGAACCGTTTGGCTTAATTTACTTTGACGCAAAGCATAATAAAATGTTAATTTTTTTTTAGTAAGCGTTCTTGTTGCTTTAGTAGGATATAATTAAATTTTTGTGCGTGCGCCGCCGCGCACAATTAAAAACATTGTAGATACCCGCACTAAGAATTATTACTAGGAAACGGGCAATTTCATAAATCATGCAAATTAAGAAAAACTAGTATATTTGGCGTTTAATTGTACGTTCAATTCCAAAATAGCCCGAAAGAAAGCTTCACGAGTCGCAGGTGACCTTGTTCGTCCAGACGGTCAAATGTATATAAAAACCCTTAATTGTTTTTTACGCAAGCAAAAAGTGTAGGCACGTATATTGTTGTGCATTATTATAAGACTATACTACTTCTTACAAACGTAGATAATAACTCAATTAGAATAATTCCGCCGCATCCATCTTTAATTAATTGAGATAAGAATATAATTAAAATTGCATTTGCTTAAAATCTTGCATTGTCTTATTTTTTTGCTGATATAATATGAATATGTTTTAAGATAGCTTCAAAATCTTGGATAATTGTTAGGTATAGATTACAGATATTGCCTCTAGAGTACAAATTAATATGTTGATCATAAATTTAATGACATTTACAGAAAACGAGAGTTTAACTAGTGATAGTCAACTTTCTTGGTCCATATTCCCGACTAATAGGCATTTGGGCAGAAAGAGTTTTGCTTGTCCCTATCAATATTAGACTCTTCGTAGGGGTTCAAAAAAAGTAATCGTCAATATCACGATTGTACGTTTTTATTAAAAATTGTTTGTGCTATGATAAACTGCTTTCTTTTCTTCTTGATTTTAAGTTTCCCAAGAAAACTGTCCACCTTATATTTTCTAAATTTTCATGACAAACGACTCATGTGCCTAATGTATCGGCGGTTAAGAAACGACATAAGTAGGCTATAGGTAGAAAATAGTTGACTACCCTTGCTTTAAACGAAAAAATAATGAATCATATTATAATAGTAAATAAAAAAATTAATAGATAATAAATAAAATGAGTTAAAAAATGAATGACCTAGACAACTTCATATCTATATTTTTAGAAAATATATTCAATTTTTAAGAGACGCACCAAAATTTATCATGCTGATGCAACTAATCTACCCAATAACTCAATTATAATAATTCCTCCATCACATCCATCTTTAATTAATTGAGATAAGAATGTAGGTAATTAAAATTGCATTTACTTATAATCTTGCATTGTTTCATTTTTTTGCTGACATAATATATAAATATACATATTATGATAGCTTTATTACACTTTTACTTGAGCTTGGAATAGGACGATTTCCATACAAGGCTAACAAGATTTTCTTATGCCAATATACAAATATGTATTATTAATTTATACTTGTTTAAACTATAAATTACAATTTACTATATACATACATATATCGGCCGTTTCCGTGCTGGAAGAACACGCCGGCTGATTGTTGATTGCTTTGCCATAATAAATTATTATTTACTCAATTTAGCTCAATGATTTATTAAATTTTTATATATAGGAAATATAAAAAAGGTACTTATTATAAGTAACATAATATACAATTTAATCAACTTGTTGTATGAGAAGCGCAAGCATTCGCTTTTCTGGAATAATTAAGAATTAATTTAGTTTCAATTCTTCGGTCGGCTTTAGGCTTATTGGGCACATAAGCTACACTATTTTATATATAATTATAATTGGTGGTTTGCAGCACTCGAAATAATTTAGAATTTAGAAAAAATAAGGCCATAAGCTACGATTACATACATTCGGTAACAAATGAGTCTGTACACTTTTAGCAAAATGCAGACAAAACCCACCCTTAGAAGATTTTGCGCCAGGTAAATCCATAATATGTATATAACAGTTGTCATAAATGTTCGTTTGAGTGTACTGATAATTAGTACAATTTACACATAAACTTTAAATAAATGCAATAAAAAGATTAACCAAAGGAAAAGAATTCGTTTAATAACAACAGTTTAACACTAGAAGAATGAGCCTCCTCGCGGTTAACACTTCAGTCAACCTCTGTAAAACTTCAGTTTGGGCAGGTATAGCAAAAATTTAATAAGGCCATGCGAGTTTGCTAGGTGTCCAGATTCATTTGTTACCGAGTATATGACAACAACAATGTTTTTGTACAACACCAAGTTTCTTTGCGAATTTTTAGTCATTATCATTACAGCAATTCTGCTCTGCACTAACTTGTTTCGCTCCTATATCCAACGGTTTGTCAACTAATAAATCAAGATGACAAAAAGGTGAAAAGGTATAGCAAGTTTTGGAGACAATTATGTATATATAAATTTGCTATTCTGCAGATGCAACTAATCTAGTATTCCTTTCGTTTTCTTTGAAGATTTAAATAAATTATACAGGTTGGTGATTGATGGGGCAAACATTTAAATTCGCCAGTGGTGCTGCATTAATTTTGTCAACTAGATGATTTAAGAGAAATAAAATAAATTCATATGCACGATGTTAATCCGTCGAGTATGTTGATCTTACGTGATCATACCCCTGATAAGCATAATTATCGCATTATTTATATCAAATCGATTTACATGAAATATTGTTATTCACTACTTAATAAGGAACTATGATTCAAGAAAGAACTTTAAAGTTTTTTGATGTGCTTAGACATAGAGCGAAAAATGCTGCTTTTTCGAGTATTAGATGAAATTGATCTATTATTCTAGCGGCATTGCAAGCAATAATCGAATAATTAATAAAATATTTGTGATTGTTTTCGTTATAATGCAAACATTTATTGTAACAAGCATTTTTAAATATTTAATTAGACACCCAACATAATACTCTATAAAAATCTCTGGCAAAACAAAAACCAATTAGTTAAATTTAGTTACATCAAGCTATTTTAGAATAAAATGAATTTTCGCTCGCTAGCATATTGAATGTATCTGGTTCAATAGCATTTATGATAACGCATACATTTACTATTCGCATGGCATCTATTTCGTACGTGTAAGAACAAACTATTGTACATGTACCAAGTAATGAAAATACTGTTGGATTTATGCGTAAATCAATTATCAAATAACGTGGATTATTTAAATTATCGACTGCATTTGGGCATTTTGTTGTAGTACAGGAATATAATTGTTGTATTTCCAGTTCCACTATTTTTATTGATTACTAAAGAATGTCCGATTGACTTTCCACTATGTGGTCTCGATATTCACATAGTAAATTATAAAAAAGTCAACAATCATTAAAAATGAGAACAATCAAAACTAATATATAAATATTTTTTGTGCAAGAATACTTAACTATTTTATATTATTATTACAAAAATAATACGTTAAATAATTACGTAAATGAAAAATAAATATTAGGTTGATGCGTAATTATTGCGGCTTTTATTCGCACCATTGTTTTCTTATAAAAATGAGCGTTTTGTTTATTATTTTTTCATAAAGGTAATCTTTTCTCTTTCAGGAACAAAAATGCGTACCGAAAAATCATCTTCATATTCGCTATATTATGCTTTACAACTTTGAGAAAGGTGTGCCTGATCGTCAAAATTTGATGGCCAACCTCTTCCTTCTTCATCTGCCTATTTTGAACCTTTCTAAAAGTGGTAGAGCGTAATATGGCGAATATGAAGATAATTTTCGGTACGCATATTTGTTTTTGAAAGAGAGAAGATTACTTTTCGAAAAAGTAATAAACAAAACGGCATTCTTTATATGAAAACAATGGCGCAAAAAAAGCACAATAATTATACACTAACCTAATACAATATGTTGCTTTTGGTTACTCCGTGGCCTTTGCCACCGTCAATTCCTAAATTGTTTACCATTTAGCTTCGCATACAAAGTTTTACGTATTATTGTTTTAATACATCTCCGTTACTACTGAGCCTCATCACGCCGACAACGTAGGTAAACTTTGATGAGGAAAAACTACGTGTATCTGAATATAGCTTAAAAATATCAATATTTTCGGCTTATTAGTAAAGAATAGTAGACACTAATACATTAATAATGTGGACCTTGAAGATTAAAACTACTAAAACATATAACGTACTTTGCGTTGAAAGAAATTTCTATTTTATGAATTATACAAGTTGGTAAAAGAAATTCTATATTTGTTATTCAATTTTTGAAAAATATATATTATTATGTTTACTTAAGTAACAATTAAAGAATGCTTCAAAATCAATAACCTAGATAGCTGTAGTGTAGGTAAATGTACTATACAATGCAACATTTATTACCGCTTTTTATTTATTTTTATAACGTACTAATTGGTCATTATCATTACAATTGTAGCAATGCATACCTACTATTGTATAACATTCATATATAGTATGTAGAATACTAGTTATTAGCATTTATAATAAACATTGCGATAAAATTACTTATAAAATATATTTATTGCCTTCGATCAAAACTCTAATTGCGATAACTTAATGTAATGTATGTATACATGTACAGTATAATGAGCATGTTGATGTAAAATGTAATCATTTAATTAGGAACAATCAGGAGTTGATTATGAAACACCACATTTTTTTATTATAAATTTAATTGCAAATTAGTCACTGTGTTTATACTATAACACATACATATACTGAATGTAATATATGGATGAAAATCTTGATTAGGAGGAAAAAAACCTCGACACAGCATTGTTAATTTGCATTTTAATTGCAATTACAACAGTTGGGTAATCATTTTTTTATAACAAAAAAATGGCAAGCAAGCAAGCAAGCACCGTACAGGATTAGAAATTTAATGTCAATGTCGAATTATTCGTAGATTTATCTTCGTTCCATCCAACAAGCGCATGCATTGGGTAATATTTTTTAATTATCAAACATGGCAAAAATGTCATAATTTAATCTTTTACATTTATTTAATTTATCTTCAGATCGCTATCAAACTGTTTGAAATAACAGCATTATTATTATTATTATTATAATTTTACTTTTTATTGCAAAAATAGGTATACATGGATTTTTAATTTGGCGACTTAACGAACATGCAAATTACTCAAAATTAACTCGATTTGATTTGGATAAAATTTTAACTTAGATTTGAATTTCACAGTTAATTACTAAATGTTTTCACTAAAACAGATTAAAATATCAATGTTATGTATTTAAACTATTTATTTGTGTAATTAAAAACTTGGTAAAAATGTTATAATTTAATTTTTTTCATTTATTTCATTTATCTTCAGATCGCTATCAAACTATTTTAAAATATAAGTATTTTCAATTTAGTAACTTAACGAACATGCAAATTATTTAAACTGTGTGGGTTTTAGATATAGATTAAGTTTTAGATAACATTTAAATTAACTTTTTATTCTACGCTAAATAACTGCATTTTTTACTAAAACAGATTAAATGTATTAATGTTGTAAAACCGCATTTAAACAATTCATTTGCATAAAACTCTTAATACAAGGTTAAGGACAGTTTTATCCAAATGCGTACTTAAAATGTTTATAAGTATTGGTGCTTGTTTAGAAATAAAGGGATGTAGATAAATAGTTTATAGAAGATAAGGTTCCTACCTAAAATAGCCCAGGAAGTCAATAATTTTATCTTTGGTAGAAGATTATTTCCAATATACTGCAGATTTTTCCAAAATATTTCGTTTAATATCAAGATAACTTGGAAGTCAGTAATTTTCTTTACGCAGTTTATATAACTGAGCTATTTTTAGTTTAAACATGATAGGTATATATATTATCTATTGTTACAAAGTAAATCTATTAATAAATATATAATATTTCTTGGTTTTAAGGGGACCTTCTAGTGTGACAGGTCTAAAACTAAGCGATTTTCACAATTTTTTTTCTAGAAATACAAGTATCTATTACCTATTCCGCATAAAATACTCTTTAATCTCTCGAATTTAAGAAAATCAACTTAAATTGTTTTTCTTTTAAATTATAGGTTTATTTTTATTTAATTAGCTAACCTAGTTTTCCGAATTTTTTAATTTCTATATTACTGCAAATATTGTTAATTTTAATATTTCTCTAAACTCCTTTCAAGTACAAATGAGTGAAAGAATATGTAGCCGTTTATGTCATATGAAATTCATGTTTACATTTAAAAGTGGCTGCAACCATTAATTGTATTCCTTGATTGACACTATTTGCGTTGAGGAAATGTTTACGAGCGGCAATATCCATATCAATAACATTTTCCTGATTTGAATTGAATCGATTCTTCAAGGCGAGAAATATTAACACGGCCAACCTGTTCGACAATTCCCAGCGATAAAAATAATATAATTTAAGGCCATTGTCAATCAACAACACACTCCACTTAGCTCAAGGTGCTAATAGATTTACATTTTATCAATACGAATTCGCCAGCCTCCCATGTCGACATGTAGCGATATGCATTTTCTTTTGCGATCTAATCGGCGTGCGAAAATTTGGGAAAGAATATCAAAACAAACAATTCGAAAAATGCACCAGAGTGCATGCAACAGTCCTAAGTCATAAGCCGTTACCGTTGCTACGTTGATCAATGCTCTACTCCTCCGACTTACGACAATTTTGAGTTTGATTTAGAACGAGTTTTACTTAAAAAGCACCAGAAAGTCCTAAAGCCCGTTCTACATAAAAGTCGTGACAGTTGTAAGTTGCAAGTAGTTGTCGTCTGCTCAGTTCATCAACACTTTACTCCTTCAACTTACGACTGTTAGGAGTTTGATGTAAGACGAGCTTTAATATTTATCATTTCGTGTCGCTTGTCGTTATCGGCTGCATTGGCCAAGGCTCTACTCTTCCATCTTTAGATTGCCGGTTTAGCAAAAAAGAGCGAACAAATAACCTATCAAGGTGTAATTAATTCATTTAATTAACTACTGATAATTTAAGGGCATTGTCAATCAACACTCCACCTATCTCTCTGCCATCTCGGCAAGCAGTAATTCTTATACATTTTCTTCTTCACTCATTTGCGTTGCGATCTAATCAGCATGTGAAAATGTAGGAAAAAATATTATCGAAAATGAGATGCAAACAATTCGAAAAATGCACGGCATCGTTTGAAAGGCGCCAGAGAACCCTAAAACTCCTTCCAATAGTGCTCAAAAAAACGTAACTTTCTATAATTTGCATACGTGATCCCTTCACTTTCGTAGATGCTTAAATTAAACCAGTTGTACACTTGCTGAGTGGCGCGCCGTCCATCCATCGCCATCATTGCTCTGCCCGATTGTACTTGGCATGATGCACCTCTTTCATTTTTTATCAATTTATTTGCACACAAAAGCGCCATTTGACTACAATAAAATATAATGTCGTTGTCGCTTTTTCAATGCGCGCTGATGCTAATGGGCGCGTTGATCTTTCAATTAATTTGTATTGTCACACGCACACATCACGCTTACGTAACAATGAAAAAATAACACCGTTTTAGCACCGTTCGCTTCGCGATGGCGATAAATCATCCCGCATATATTTTTATGATTTATAAATTGATATTTCGCAATCGATTAATTGATTTCTGTCGTACGGTATTTGCTTTTATGCGGTTTTGAAAACCGCGCTCAAGGATTGGATTCGACAACAACAACAGCATAACACCTTGCGTGTTGCGACTTTATGCAACCTCACACACACACACTCCGCAGATAGACAACAATTTAGAAACTAAGTATGTATATATATATTTTCATCAACGACAAAAAATATATGTGTTCAAATTCCTTATCGTTTCCAATTAATTAATATTTCAACGTCATGAATTCCGCGTAGATTAAGAAAGCAAGTTTACACATTATCGATGCATAAAATATTAATTAAAAAGTCGCACAGCATTTGCACGCAAAAAACGACACGCTGGTACAGTGGCGTAACTATACAGGATAGCAAAAGAACAAACTAAGTGGATTATAAGAGCCCTTGAAGAATGGTGTAATCTTGGAAAAATTCAAATAAATTGTTTGTAGATTTATTGAATTTTGCAGGGAATTGTTTAATTATAGGTACCCTTAATTTATTTTATATTATATAATATTAGGCAGTCAAACTTTAATTGATGCAGAATTGCAATTGATATATCTACCTACTTATATACATGGGTGGTCTGAAAAGTTTCAAACCTTTTCAATAATTGTCAAATTGTATGCTTTTTTCGGGTTTTGGGTTTCTTTTCGCTCTTTTTGTGTGTTTTTTGTAATTATTGAAAATCAACAAAATGCAAAAACGCTAGAAAATTAAGGAGAGAAGGCAAGGAGTGGTAAAAAAGAACGAAAACTGTTAAAAGTAGTGTAAAACTGTAAAAAAATCAAAAGAATCAAACATTGGAGAAAAATATTGATATCGTTCAAAACTTTACCATCCACCCACGTATTTATATAATAAGTAAAATTTAGGTATTTGATTGCATATTCTTTATGACCCATGTTTGAATAAATCACAAAATTTTGAATAAGTTTACAGTGCCGAAATCCAGAAAAACAACAATTTTCGTAATGATTTGGTTATTAATTCGTATATATATTTAATAAATTTGTGTTATAAAGATAGGGGTAGTTTATAAAATTTAGTGGCTGGTCCCAAATTTTCTAGTTACGCCACTGCAGTGGTACGTGCTGCTTTGATTTATTTGCAAAACGTAGAAAATTAAATCGTGCGAATGCACATCGAGTATAGTAGCGAAATGACATTTTGGGTTAATGTTTTTTTTTTGTTGTTGTTGTTACTTCTTCTTCCAACGACAATATTGTGTAGTATGCGAAATTAATCAATCGCGCTAGAAAAGGATTAAATAATCGTTGATATTTAACGGCAGATTGATAAATGGCAAGGAATTATATAATAATAAAAATTTGCATTTTAATCGTACGTTGCAATCTACTACGACGTTTACAATTTGGCCAAAATTTATTATTTGTAGGTAATATAATTATAATCGCCTGATTTATTGGCGAGTATTTAATTGCTTTAATATTTATGTCACTTTTTCGGCTTATACTATTAAATTAATTAATTGATAAACTAATTTCCAAAGGCCTTGCAATTCACTTATTAAATACTAATTAAAAGGATGAAATTTGTAAATGTCAAGTTTATTCTATCTAATTATTCGTATCAATGAAGTAAATTGAAAGGATCAAATTCTAATAATAATTAATTAGGTGGATTGGACTGTAAGCGGACGATAAAATACTTTGTAAAAGAGCACTTTGTGATCATTCAAAAAAATTAATTATATTTAATCTATTTCGATGTTACTGTCATCTGTAGAAGATCAAATAAAATTAAATTTTTGTGAAACATCATCAAGTGGATTTTTTAATTGGTTATTAAAATGCCTAAATAAATTAATAAAATTAAATTTCATTGTTTGATATATGAATCTCTGAAAGCTTCTTGTTAATAATTTCGTTTTCAAACAAAATTTTTCAATAAATTCACATTTTTTAAACGCTGGTTACTAATACTCGTTAAATTTATCATATTCTATTTAAATCAACTATGAATTGCAGCAAATTTGGGTTTATAATAAAAAAATCAAGGAAATTGTAATTAAAATAAAATTCTGTCCCGATTTAACCCTCTTTTATTGGCATGCTAGACCTGAAAATTTATTCACCATTGTGGTTCCTCTAAACACAAAGTAATTTATCTGCATTATTAAAAAAAATAAGAACGTTAAAAGATAAAAGAATAAAACACATAGAGGATTTAACTATATCAATAATTTTGTTGTTGTTAACTTATTATAAAAAAGCAAATTAAATTAATTAAAGTGTTTAATACTATTTTGTATGCCGGTTGTATACTACGCGTTAAGTAGGATCTTATGATAGTTGCCAATTAATCATAGATTCTTTTTTATTGAGAAACGCCAATTGCGATGATGATAAATGAAAACGATGTTTATATGTACGAGTATGAAGGTTTGCAGCATCATCGCTGCAATTTCTCTTTTTAATTGAACAAATTATTATCGCGTTGAAAATCCCATATAATAAAAACATAAATTTGGGGTAATGAAATTGCGCGCTGCTTATAAGAAACTCGACGTATCACAAAAATGGTGTTGTTGCTGTTGTTGTTGTTATTGTTGATGTTGTTATTATTATTGAAGAGCGCATGCTTTTTTTGCGCTTCATTCTAACAGATGCGTTTATGAGCGAGACGAATTGATGTCAAGACATCTACCTATTGTATATATAAATTACATTTCGTTTAATTGGTTTCGATGGGCTTGTAAGCGCGCGCGATTGATTCGAGTGTGTTTGCATTGTAATTAAACTCTAATGTGAGTAAATACGTTCAGCGCGTAGCAGCTATTTATAAAATATTTCCTTATTTGTGTAAATTAATGTACATACAATAATCATTTTTATTTAATGCTCAAGTAAAAGCTGCAGCAAATATAAAAAGTAGAAGCATTTAGAAGTAGACGACCTTGCCTAGAGCAATGAGTGAAATTATTAATAAATTAAAATGATATTCAAACAACAATTAAATTAAATTATTGCTGGCGTGTAGGTACGCAAATCAATCGCAATGGATGTATAGATAATGGTAATCGAACAATTTTCGCAGCCGCTTATTATTTAATATCATCGCATCAACTATGGATGAATCATTTATATACCAGCGCACCCTAAATGAAAACACGATGTCCCAGAGAAAGCGAGCGAAAGTTGCATCTTCTCATATATATTTAACAATAGTCAATCTATATATCGCACTCTTACTGCAAAAGTGACACAACTCAAAATTTTATATGTTTTATGTTTTGGTTTAATAGATGATGAAATTCATTCATGCAGCTTCAATTAAGATCTTAACTTTTGATAATATGCACTAGAATTAAATGAATATACTTTTTATATCTAGAGGTCGGGTTTCACACTGACTTGATAAAAAATTTTAAGTTTTTTTTTAATTTAATGGATGGTCAAATTCAGTAGGGGGTTATGCACCTTGTATAAAAACCTCACATCTTAACTTTTAATAATTTTGCAGTATAGAGAAAAAACAAACCTTTTATAACTAGAAATTAGGTTTCAGACTGACATAACACAAAATTTTATGTTTTTTTTGTTCTTGTTTAAAAGATTATTAAATTTAGTAGGGAATTATGCACCTTCTATAAAAAGCTTAGATCTTAACTTTTGATAGTTTTGCACCAAAAAGATGAAAATATACTTTTTATAATTAGAAGTTATGTCTCACACTGAGACAATCCAAAATTTTGTATTTTATCTTTTTGTGGTTAATAGACGATCAAAAATCGAAAAGGGAAAACATGGGTACTTTTTATAATTAGGGGTTTGGTCTCACATCAACGTGCGACATAGCATAACTTAATAAAATATGTTCCAATTTCAGCCCCATTCATAGATAAGAAAAGAGTTCATTTGGAATTATTCCCTACACAGGTTTATTTCAAAAAGATATTTTCATCCAGAAATGGGGGTTTTTATACATGTTTCCTCTCAAAAAATCATTAAACTTTTATCGTTTTCCTTAAAATTGAAATTTGTTTAATCCAGTTAACCAGGTAACTGAAACAATTAGACTAAGCAAGAAAGAAAAATCAAGATCTTCTTTATTCAAAATTATATCTTTTGAGTTTTCTGTCAGTTACTTAATAAAAGCGATGCGTTAATTAATTATCAATTCATTTTATTTTCATTTACGATTTTTTTATGTAGTATTAATGAACGATTTTATAATAATATAACAAAGATAATCAAACATTACAATCTGTTTTACCCAAATTAATAATTTCGCCTCCCAATTATGTTTACTTATAATTAATTTAGACTAATATGGTATTTACACATAACATATACAATTGATGTTACAATTCGTTAACAAATAAAAAAAAAGATTTCCTAGAAATAAATATTTAATAATAGAAAATAAAAAAGATAAACGTTTAAGTCCTAATTTAACGTGTAACAAATTTGATCGATACAAGAAAGTTGCGTTTGTTTTTTGGGCTAAAAGATCTGTCCATATCACCCGATTTTTTCTTTTTTAAATAACAAAATTCCTATTAGTCAAGGTACTTTTTTAGTTTCTAGCTGAAAATCGTCGGCCCGTTCTGGCCGGAGCGGACGTGGACGGTTCGTCCTCCTTGTGCGCCGGCTCCGACTTGACGTTGGCGTTGTAGCGCTTCCTGCCGTTCGCGTTGTTGTTGTTCAGATTGCCCGGACGATTTTTGCTGCTACTGCTCGCTGGCGCTGGAGCCGGCTCGCCGGCGCCCAAATCCTCCTCGTGATGGGCGGCCTTCGCTTGCAGCTTATCTGGAAGCGAAGTGGCGAAGAACAGGAAGGATTAATTCGCTCATTTGCATATATGTGGATTGCAGAAAAACCAAGGCATCAAAGTGGAAAAAACAAGTTTCCAATATAATTGACGTTAGATTTTTAAAAAACGTGATTAGTTGATGTTATACGATATGCAAGTATATCTCTTTTAACGCACCCCGTTTAACATCAAGGGAATGGAGGAAAATTTCGGGTCTCTTTAAAAATGACTAATAGAAAGGAAAAACTGTAGTTATCCAAAGCCCATCCGACCCTTTTACTACCTCGGTGTTTGGTAATCAGTAACACTGATTTGTTATAACGCTGTTTTACTTTAACCAAGTTGGAAAAAATAAATATCGAAATGCGGCAATATATAAGTCGAGACATACTCGGTATAACGCGAATCCCGTTCAACATAAATTGGTTATAACGCTCTTTTTAATATTTTGTTGTTTCTTTTCATATAATAGCCCTAAAGTTAATAGTAAACTTTTTT
>JARJDW010000015.1:0-12729 GCA_030264715.1 Adinopsis sp. GC000173
AGAGATGTAATCTGCTGGTCGAGACGCAGAATTCGTTTACGCTCTTCCAGAAGGGTTGCTATAATGTAACGGCCGAATACGTTAAGGAGCATGCTGCGATTATTGGCGGTGCTGGCATCGTTGTATCAGGATTTATGGTAATAAATTTTGAAATTTGTTCAAAATTCACTGTTTTACTTATTATTCAGTTATTCAGTGATTCTCAACTTCTTTTCTCTCAAAGCACATGTTTAGTAATGTTTTTGTATTGTTGGCACACTATTTGATGGTTTTTGACTAATTGTAATAATCCAACAGTTTCCCAATGAAAAATTTCAACATATTTTAATGGCAAAATCAACAAAGCGCGGAATTTACTTGAAAAAAGTCTATTTTAACTAAAAAAAATATCAAAAATTTAAAATTTCCTTTTACTAGTTACTTCATAATATAACAACAATATATATATTTTTTTTAAAATCACAAAAAATCAATACAAACTTAGAAAATGTATTAAAACTTTTAAAGTTTTAGCTATTCTGTGGTTTCGGTTGGTTTCTCACTCCATTAAAAACTGTCACAGACTCAAAAATATTTGTTCTGCACACTGGTTTTTAATTCTCTGATGCAGTGAATGAAATTTCCACAACTATGTAATTTAACGCCCCCGTACCTATTGTTAAATCATGTGCATTACAGAGCTTTAATAGCTGAGAATTACTCGTTTTCCACTCTATACTAAATTATATTTTATTGTTTTAGATATTGGGAATGATATTTTCGTTTGCGTTGTACAAAATGATCAAGGAGTATTAATCCAGTATTTTCGATGTGCTCATATATTAATAATAATAAATGTTTTTATTTTTATTTATTCGATGTATGTACAAAAAATTTCATTAAATGTGATGATTCCATTATATTATTAATAATTAATTACGTAACCATTTTTTGTGATTATACCAGAGTTAAAATTTATGAATGTGTACAAATAAACTAATACTAACTATAAAATTGTTAATTTATTAGTATTAATTATTTATGCTGCGGTTATATAAACATTCAATCTCAATCAATCAAAGTTTAAAATCACATTTTTTAATGCAATATTTGCACAGCAACGAATAAAAACACTTAGTTTATAATATTATTATACTACAATAATTATAATGTATATATTTTGTATTAAATATTTGGATTGGAAAATCAGTGGGCGGTGAAAATTGAATGTGTTTAATGACGGGATATTTGAGTTTAGCTAATTTAAATAGAAAATGTACATAAAGAAACCAAATGTATTGAGTTTTTATAACGCGCCGTGCGTTATAAAAATGCATAGCAAAGATAGACTGTCATCGTCGAAATTGAATGGAATTAGTAAGGAGGTGAAGTCGATTTTCTATCTATGCATAATGTCATCGCTACTATTCGTACGTATCGTATGATTTCTCAACGCGCGCCAATTAATAATCAAATGCAATAAAATTTAGTGTAGCGGATTTCTATTATGTCTAGCAACACTATGGTTAATGGTACGTCACCGGCACTATAATATATTGTTGGGCAAGTCGCCGGTGTGGGATTGGACCAATTTGAATGCGATCGGTGGCTTATTGAGCTTGCCGAGCTGTTGGCTCGCGTGGATCGCGCACGACAGCAAAAAGAAATCGCTGCTATTGCCGCTGGTATGACTAACCATTTACGTATAAAATATATTTTTTTCCAGATTGTGAATTATAACTGTATACACACATATAAGATGATGTCGTCATTATTTTAAATACTAAATGCGCACATGAATATTATCGTGCTGATAAAACAATATTGATTTTTTTCGTATATATAATATGTAAAATGTGTTGCCGTCAATGGATTACATTATAGTATTATTAGATTGGCGCAACATGTTGATGATAAATTTTCGAGCAAACAAAATTAATAATATTAATAATAATTTTTGATTACCTTGATCCATTAATATTGAAGTTGATAATCCTGCTTGGAATCTCGCTGGCAATTTTATCGTTCGGCATAACGTTCACTGTCATGCAGCGGAATCGCATCACATTCATCGACGATAAACACATGGTGCTGAAGGAGTCTGCTTACCGTGAGCAATTGCAGCGCATTATGCAAAGGGCGCTAGAGAAATACGGCACGGATCAGACCCTTACGAATGCGTGGGATAACACCCAGCAGAATTTGCGATGTTGTGGTATCAACGGCAAGGAGGATTGGGGATTGTATAAAAAGGATATGGCGGAACCTCCTACAACATGTTTGAATGCAGTAAATACACACAAAACTGGTTGACATTTTAAAAAATATTCACTACTTGTAAACTAATATTTGGTTTACTATATCATCTTCAAATGTATTTCAGAATAATGAAATGGATTACAGATTATATGCATTCTGAAATTCATATAACTATAGTGGTACCTCGAGATATGAGCTGAAACTCGAACTAATATTCTGTTTGAGAATGGCGTTGAATTCAGAGATACGAGCTGTAATTTGGCAAAATTTCCGCCGTAGGCAATAAAATAACTGTATTATTAAATTAATGTATCTCGTTTGGAATACGAACTAGATTAAATTACGAAGCTGTTCATGGAACGAATTGAACTCGTATCTCAGGTACCACTGTATTCTGAAATACATTTGATGTTGAAAAAAGTAACAAGTCCAGTAAAACCAGTAAAATTTCACACATTCATACAAATACCATAAAATCTGTTCTTCAGACCAATTCCTATAAAAATTAAGTTACTAGGAGCCCCAATAATTTAATCACCTGACAATATTTCTAGTAGTGATTGTTTTTTAAAAATTGTGGTCGAAATTCTAATATTTATCAATGAATTTCAGCAAGGTGTGAGTTAGGATTGAGGCTGCATAAAGCTAGGTGCTTGCGCTATAGCATGGCAGCTGTGTATAATATCAGGTTTCGCATTTATAGCGTTTATCATACAGGTAAATCTTCCGCGTGTGTGTATTGGTTGGTTGGAATTGTGGAGAGCAAAAAAAAATCAGACAATTTAATTGATTTTATAAAGTGAAAACTAGGTTTTTGCAAAAACGGTCATCAATTATCACGGCATGCAGTAATTTGCGTCATTACCTATTCGCTTTTTTTAAAAAATTGTTTGACTTTTTTTATTTGGCTCTTCCTTGTTAGAGGTAGGCAATGCTTACGTGTTTTTAATAATAATTGATTTTTGTTTGTAGGCAATTACAATATTACTTTCGATATTTATTTATGTAAAATAAATTGTCATGGACGTAAATGCGCGCGCGCTCACACGCGCACTTAACAAACTTTTTTTCGCGTTGTTTCTCATATTTTTTTTTGTTTTTTTATATAAGCGATAGTAACATGCATTCTGTACAATATTTATATTATGTATTTATAATAATTTTATATTATAGAAAGACTGTAAATAAGTTAATAATTACAATTTTATACAGCAAAATGCAATGCTAATTAAATGGAGCATTTCACAATCAAGATCAATTCGAGTAATTTAAACAACGCAATTGGCAAATTTGTACTATTTATTTTATATAAATATAAAAAAAAACGGAATAGAAAACACAATATTGTGAAATTATCTACCAAATTATCATTGCACTTAATAAATTGTTATATAATATTATAATTAATTTAGCAAGACATTTCGATATTTTAAGTAGATATTATAAAAAAAAACAAAGTATAAAAATAATTATTCTCTTATCATTAATTCATCATCAATCATGATCAACATCTTTTTTTCATCAATGCTAAAACTGCTAAAAAATAAAAAACTAATTCATTTGTTTTTTCTTTTTCTTAATCAGCACAACACCCACAATTGGAAAGTAAATTATCACAGATTTTTATAGACATAATGATTTTTTGCGTTTTTTCCTCACTTCGTTTTTTTTTCTTTCATTTAATAAATGGCAAATTAATTATGGCAAACAGAACATCATCGCGCGCGTCAAATTTGCACGCCACGTACATACACACACACACAAATCGATAACTATCGTGTTACGATAATTAATTATTATTGTATGTATGCGTTTAATTGCGAATTTGACTCGAGCGCGTGTGAAAAAAAACAGGCACAAAACGTTGACTGTACTGACACATTTAAATTATAAATCAAAACATTCGACGACGAAAAAAAATTGGAAAGTTGTAGAAATTTTTTATACATGTATAAAGCTATAGTTTTACTTTTTATTTAAGGCAATGATTTTTCATTATGTGTTTGTTGTTTATTCATTTTACTAGCGCACAAAAAATCAACTATACAATTAGATTAATCATTGTACCTGTTTTTTTATCAATTTTTTGTAAATCATTCATTCATTATTATGTATCATTAGAACTTATACTATACTAAATAGTATTTTTTAAAGAAGACTAAAATTGTAGTAGTAGTAAACAAATTAGAAAATTTTGTTTGTTTGTTTTAGTGTTAGGTACACTTACCATTCTATTCTATTTTCAGACACATCGTTTTGACTTTCACCAATTTTTGGCTGTAATATTATGCTAGCGACACTTAACGAACACAAACAAATTGTAATTGTTCCTAATAATATGTAAACGGAAGTAATGAGCCAAAATGCAAACAAGTAGAGGCTTTTGTTGCAGTATTTTCCATTATCTTTGGATGGATCGTAGTTTGGTTCGAATTCTTTGTACACCCACACCGAGCCTTAAAACATCGCGTTCATAATTAATAATTAAAATCATAATAAATCCGCTTTATTATTACCGATTATAAACCATCCGAGCATGAAGCAGTTCAGTAAGGTTTGCGTGGGTGATTGCCTTAAATACTCTTCCTCGCGTTCTTCCTCACCCTTTCGGACGCGCGCGGATAAATGTAATAGCTGCTTGAGAACACCGAACACTCCTACAAATATAAACATTTTAATTACACGAGTAACTGGGCATAAAAAAAATTCGTCGGACGCACCTCCAACTAATAAATATACAGGAATATATTCCCCTTGAGGGCAGTCATGTAAATAAATGGAACCCATTGCTATCATACAAATTGGTACAATAATAGTTACTCCTAAAATTACCGTACATCCCACTAAAAATAGAAATATTAAATGCATTTATGATACTAGATAATTAATTAATTGATTCATTTACCAGCTCCTAGTAATATTAGAAATACATTTTTGAGAAATTCCAGTACTCCTTTGCTTGTTTTTCTTGCTTCACGAACGCGTCCAAATAATGAATCGTATGACGGTGGTGGTGCTAAAAATATTTGATTGAAAACATACTGAATGAAGAAAAGAATAAATTTTGATGGTTTATTACCGTTTGGATCAATCGCTTCCTCGTAGGATGGTGGTGCTGCAGCATTGCTAATTGAAGGCGAAAATGTACCCTCTATATTATTATAAGACGGAGGAGGTCTATTACTACCTTGTGTTTGGGCTATCATTAGCATTTTCTTCTTGCAGTTTAAATTAATTACACATATGATATTTGCGATTCGAATAAATTAGAAAAATTAAACACATTGCTTGATTCGTATTTATCTAAATGCTATATGTCTGGCATGATTCTAGATTCTTAAAACTAGAAAACACTAACACACTAACATCGTTTGACAATTACTGACAGTTAACGATTTGGGTGACATCTCATATAAAGCATGAAATTGACCTAATTTTGATTGTAGCGCCATCTATATACGAATAGCTGCACTGCATCAACTAATAATTAAATTAATTAAACTAAAATATATAACAAATACATGCAATACAATGCAAGATTGCGTTTATGTATTGAATGGAATGATTTTGATATAATTTTAATAATTTTCTAAAACATTATCTGTAGGCGGGAATAAATACATTATT
Source organism: Adinopsis sp. GC000173 (assembly GCA_030264715.1). Lineage (NCBI taxonomy): Eukaryota > Metazoa > Arthropoda > Insecta > Coleoptera > Staphylinidae > Adinopsis > Adinopsis sp. GC000173. The sequence continues at coordinate 5,866 of JARJDW010000015.1, forward strand.
TCAAAATCTAAAAATAATATCTATTAATAAGTGTATCAAACTGGGTCTTATGGTTGAATAAAGATACATGTTTTTCTATTTTAAAATTTGCACAATTATTAATGTAATTTCGCTAAAAACCATACGCTATGGATGCTGTACTAATGTTTGATGTGTTAATGTATTTGAATGCATTTTATTATCCTTTATTTGCAATCAGTCACCCTCTAATGACAGTCGCTAAATTCTTTAGCCCCAATTATAAGACTCCAGACCTAATAGAATTAGATGCCGCTATCGTTACCACCTTAATATCATCCGATTTAATAAAAATGATATTGTTTCGCAAATTTCGCGAGCAACGCAGAGGTTCGTATACTCTTACATTCAGTACACGAATAAATAAGAAAGTGTAACCGACTTTTTTTCACTTTTTTCAGTTCTTGCTGTAGTTGTAGCCGTAGTTTTAACATGCCTATCATTATGCTGTGTCTTATATATATTAATTAAACAGGAAAAGGTGATGAAGATGGAATACATCATATGCTCGATCACCTTCGTCCTCTTCATCAGCGAGCTATCGTTTGGAGTGCTGCAATTTCTTCCATGTTGTAAAAAAACCGTTTTTAAATAATTATATTGTTAAAGTTTGTTAATGTTATTGTTGTTAACTTGTTAATAAAGCACACTATGTTACGTTAATGAAATTATGATAAGATATGTTATCACAATGGATCGAATAGATGAGCACCGCACCAAGTTTCTAAATTTATTAAATTATGAGTAAATTCCTCGAAATAAAATGCTACCTCCACGTCTAATTACACATTCTATAAATAAGCCAATATTAATGAGCCAAAAGTATCACTTTATAAATATAAAGATATTAGATCAAAGTTTTTTTACATAACACACATACAGATAATTTGAATTGCTGCGACGCCGCGATGGATGCGCCACTGATGTTCGAAGTGCTCCTCTACCTAAACGTCTATTATTTCGGTGTGTTTGCTGGAAGTGAGCTCTTGATCGTGTTCGCGAAATACAACAGTCCGACGTTATCAACTCCCAACATCTACCTCGATGGTGGCGTGGTTTTTGGAATATTAATAGCCGAATTAGTCAAGCTGTGCACCTTCAACCGCATACGCGAGAATAAAAAATGTAATATCAGCCAAATAATCCAAGTTCTAAAATAATTCCTGTGTAGTTTTATCCGATTTTCTAGCCATTTTTCTGACGGCGTTCTCCATCCTGGGCCTGCTCTACATCTTCATCCTGCAAAGTCCTGTGTTGAAAATCGAATACATTGTGTGCATTATCATGTTTCTACTATTAATTACTGAATTCACGTATGGTTTCCTACAATTTGTGCCATGCTGTAAAAAGAAACAATACGCCGAGTAATAAAATATTTGATATCGGATGTGCAGCGTTTTTATTATTTTTTCTCATGTTTATGATGTATGTAATTTTATGCCATATTCATTTTAAAATTGAAAGATTGCAGATGGAATGAAGCATTAAATTACATTAGTTATAATGTGGTTTATTCTATTTCATCAACACAGGAATATATTGCTAACTAAATAAAAATCATCTAGTTAAATTAAACAAATATATGGGTAAACAAACATGACACAGTTGTGCACTAAGTATTAGAGAAGAAAAATGTCATCTTTGCTCACGGTAAGTATATACTCATTTTTTCGATTGTAAATGAAGTGCGATAATTTTGGCGGAGATGGTAATTAATTGTAATATTATTTACAATTTGGACTAATTAATAATAAATGCTTGAAACCAAAAGAACTAAGCAATCTATGTAGACAAAAAATATTACAAAAAAATGAAGTATCATCGATTATTTTAAAAATTAGTGACGTGCTGACGTATACTCTTAACGGAAAAAAGTAAATTAAATAAATAAAAAAAAACTAAAAAAATCTTTAAGATTCAAAAAAATCCTAAAACACTAATTTTTAAAATAATGATAATTGTAAAGTAATTTGTAAGAATGTATCTAAATAGCTTAATTATTAAACTATTATTTAATAAAATATAATTTATGAACAATCCATTTTCTCCTGTTGTGGTTCTGTTTGATTTGTCTGCTGTCCATCAGCACTATTTTCAGCGTTAGTTTCTTTCGACGCAGCATCCTTCGACTCTTCCTTGGGAGGCGATGGTGCCTTTGGCGGTGGCTTGTTAAGTATTGGATTAAGCGTGCCCTCAAAGTTCGATTTCTCCGCACGAATTTGCGCTACGGTAACTGGTGGTTGGAGATGCAAAGCGGTGGACGCTAATGTTGTTCGAGTTTGGTCTAACCATTTGATTGACGCTGAAACGGCTTGCTCCACCTTACGCACATCCTCATCGGTGAGGTGCGCGTACTTGGGATTATTCGCACGCATCTGCTCAAACGCCTTCAACCCCATTTGCAGGGACCGTTGGAAATCCTCCATTACCGTCGGTCGTAGCTCGTATTCCAACTTGCGCATCTTGATCGGCTCACCATGTTTCTTCAAATTGCTTAATCGATCTTGGTACTCCTGACGATTGCAGTCCTCACCATCCTCGTACAGCCAATTCTCCATGTCGTCTAATTGATTGATAAACGCTTGACGTTCAGAATCAACAATGAATCGGGCGAGTTCATCTTCAGATTGTAACTTTCCACGCAATTCATAGACGTACTCTTCGAGTGCGTTACGTGCATCGGCACGCTCCTTCTCCTGACGATCGCCAGCAATCATCTTGAATTCCAGCTCGGTGAATTGATTTAGCTCATCCTGAGTATAGCCGGTTGGTAATGTTGCGACAACTGGTAGATCAACACTCTTCACAGACTTCTTCTTCTTGTCTTTGTCTTTTTTCTCATCACCCTCCTACAATAATTAAACGAATTAGTGCATTGCCTATAATTAAGTAGTTGTGAATGTAACATTTAAGACAAAGAAAATAAGAACCACTCACAAATTGATGACAAAAAAAATTATAAAAATAATGCAAAAAAGCAAATTAATAATCGAATTACTTCAAAGTAACTTTCATCAAATGAAAATATAAATGACAAATCACGAAATCAACGATATAATATAAAGCAGAGGCGTATAGGAAAACAAAATGTGTGAAATGAAATAATAACTTAAATTAGAGAGGTAAATAAAAAAAGACGAGTATAATTAGTGTGAATGGGTGCTTAGCCGGGCATTGGCCAGGGCTAAATGAGCGTACCCGGCCGAACCAGGCTGATATTTTCTTCGTCCAGCTGGAGCCTACCTCTGGTGTTCCATTTGCTTCAGCTGGCGGCGGCTGTTCGGCGTTCGGTGCCTTATTCGCTTCATCCTCCGGCGAGATGTTGTTCTGTTCGGTGTCCATCGGTTCTTCCTTATTCTCAAACATCGATGCGCTGCTAATCGACATGATTCCATGCAAGTTGATGCGTACTTTAACTTTGACCTTTTGTGCCTTGCCTTCGGCCGACGCCTTCACATCCTTAATAATCCAATTACCTACACAATTCAATCAAAACGCATTCATTATTAATTGCCAGATGTTGAATGTAAATGCATCTATTACCAATGAATTTATCTGGGTAGGGGACTTCACCCGCATATGATGCCCTAATTGAGAAAGGTTCTTGTCTATAAAACGTTAACATTTTTGAGAACGGAAACGGATGGTTGAGTGGGAACACTTCGATTTCTTCAGCACCATCACCCTCGGCGCTGCCATCCCAAGCAACATTTATCGGATAATCCTAAAAAGATTCATTCATACTGTAATATTATCTCAAAATAAACAAAATCTAGGGTACACATTTTGGCGGAATCAAATAACAATTTACTAATCTGATAAGTTATTTTCATAATATTAATCGGTGTATTACAGAAATAAATTGGCAACGCATCAAAAACGTTTCGTAATGCATCATATGTATTTGATGACGATTATGAAAATAAAATACAACGTGATACTTACATTAACATCGGTAACATTAAATTCACGCACGCGTACGGCCGGTGAGAGCATGGCACATTGCAATGCACATCCGCGTGACACGGCCTCATCCTGATTCAACGTGGTGCTCGGCGTGCGCTTGAACACCTTCTCAATCAGCTGCTTAATTGCTGGAATACGCGACGATCCGCCAACAATTTCGACCGAATGAATTTCTTCCAATGGAAGGCCTAGAAAAATTATTAATATAATTAATTGCGTTTATTGAATTTGTTGCAATTTTATTAACCTGATTTTTGCAGACACTTCACGAGCGTAGCCTCTACTTGTACAAACAGATTAGCACAGAGCGATTCCATGTCGGCACGTTTCATTTCAGAATGCACATCCTTATCATCCATGAAACATTCGATATTCAACGGCAGAGCGATTGAATTCGCTGACATCTGCTTCTTAATCTTCTCTACTTCGGCGAGCAGACGGATATAAGCTTTCGGATTCGCTTTCACATTCATCTTATACTTGGTCAAAAACTCTTTACAGAATTGATCGGCTAGAATTAGATCAATATCTCTACCACCGAGATTTGGTGCCGATGCCGTTGAAAGCATCCGAAGCTTGCCCTTTTGGAAGGCACAGACAGCGACTTGTAATGATGAGTGCCCGCAATCAATAAATACAACATTTCGCGGTTTATCGTCCGGGCCGGGCAAATCTTGCTTGTAGATACCGTAGGATAGAGCTGTGGCTGTTGTTTCATTGAATAATCGTAGTACGTTCAAACCTAAACGCAATAAACACATATGCTTTATAATCTACATTTATAAACATGATTACTCAATCGCATTAATCCTAAACATATTTCAGTAATACGATAATGTATTGTATATAAAGTCAAACACGATTACTCTATCAAAAACTAAACTATTTGAATTAATATTTTTTTAAATTTATTACATTAAACAAATGAGCCCTGCTGTGTTAAATAAATCAATTTGATTTGAATATGCTATTAAGAGTGTAATTACTTATTCATACCTGCAATAGCAGCAGAATCTAAAAGAGCTTTTCTTTCATGATTTGTATAGTAAGATGGAACAGAGATAACGCAATCGTTAATCGGTGTTTGGAGCGCCGTTGCTGATACATCCTTTAATTTCGTTAATAACATCGCCAGACATTGTTCGGGTGAAAAAATTCTTTCCTCGTTCAAATAATTAACCTATAATAGATAATCAATGTTGAGTACAGCCGTTTATTTAATGTATGTATAATATACTTTAATTCCGATGCTTCCGTTCGATGTTTCTACAGCGTTATACGGTAAAAATTTTAACTCGTGCTGGACGTGCGGATCGCGAAATTTTCTACCTAAAATTCGTTTTAAACCATAGACGGTGTTCTTCATATTCGTCACCTGCTGATTTTTTGCAGCAACACCCATGATTCGATTCTTCCCCGAAAAGGCAATATATGACCTATTGAATGAGAAGAGAAAAATCAACAAAATGTGAAAGGACTAAAAATGGTGTTTTCATAAATATTATTTCAACACCTACAAGTGTGTGTTTATATATAAATGGGCAATGAAGTCATAAATGCTCCAAATTTGGTAAATTTTAATATGGTGATTGACAATAACCATGTGATCATTGATTGACATTGATATAATTTTTCTTGTATATGAATTAGATTTCCATGCTGTAATTATATGTAAAAATAACTTACGGTGTAGCACGTAAACTGTAGTCATTTGTAATGGTTTCAATTCCACCTGCTTTTGCTACAGCAACATAACAAGATTCACTACCAAAGTCGATCCCAATTACTGACATTGCAGCCATTTTTTTATAATTTCCTAGGTTTTAGATTAGATTCGATTACAAAATGATGAAAACAATATGATAAATGCGCCTTGGAATGAAATAATTCACTCGCTAAGAAATCAAACTGCACACGAGCTGATGTTCTAGAAACTCTAGAAATATGCCTTGCCGGTATGATATTACTTGCATAAAATCAATGTTACCAACCACAAAATAATTTATTCTGGAACTTTCTGGAATGTTTTCCTTCCTTCTTTGACATATAACCTTAAACAGAATTGACAAAGATAGACAGAATGATTAGCACAATATTTTTTAAATTATTGTTAGGTTTTGCGGGGCGGCATTAATTTTAATATCACCAATAGGTATAATTGTAGTTAAAATTATAAGATTTTCAACGCTACGGCCAGCACGACATGAAACTGGCAAACTGTAAGAATATTTGTAGGAAACTTTTTGACAGCGCGCAACTTGAAGCATCTCCCATCAGAGGGAGCACGCCTACATTTTGAATTTAGATCGCACTATAAAAATCAAATTAGTCAATTATTGATTGGTTAATTGAAAACAATACGATTTTTAAGTGAAACACGCATGTTCACATAATTAAATAACATGCAATATTAACCAAATAGAATGATAATTAAATTTCAAACAATGAAAAACAGCCGAAACGGCAAACAACGGTGTCAAATAAATGGATTAGTTTTGTTTTACGAAAATTGATTTAGCGAAACACAAGCCTGTTTACTTATTCCCAAGTACATAAAACGCAAACAAAAACAACAAGTTTGCGCTTTCAATTTGTATTTAACAACAATTCAACGCAATTATTTCGCGCGTTTGGAGAAAATGCTAATTTCGAGTACGAAAATTTTTCTCCGATAATTCACTTTGCATTCGAAATGAGGCAATCAGCGCGAAGACTGCGACGAGTATACGACAGCGCATCGCAATGGAAATAAATGTGTGTGAAATGGTATGAAGGAAACACACACGCACACATATGAACATTCTCACTCAGCGTAACATACATGTTCGGTATCAGGCGAACAGGATGCGTGATGTGAGCGCTGGAAATTGAAGAAACATA
>JARJDW010000016.1:0-10147 GCA_030264715.1 Adinopsis sp. GC000173
TATAAGATAATAATCAAAATATCAATTATTAATGGCGATATTTAACTTAATATATTAGAGGTTTTTGCCCAATTAACAATATAATTTTATGCACTCATCAGGAAGTAAATTTTGTGTATTTCAGAATATATAAATAAATCCATTCGCCTACCTTTGGAAATACCCCTAATAATCGATGCAATCTTCGCCAAATTACCTAATTGCTTGCGCATATATATAATTTTTGTGGCTGGATTTATGGCTAAGTTCACACAAGTTATTACTCCGCTTGTCAGTCATTTAAATTTTTGCATTGACTTTTGAAATCATGATGCATTAGAGCTAGTAGATATTACATTTTCTAATAATATATAAATAATTTTGTAAATTATGTTTTTGCTAAAACTGCACAAATAAGAAGTCGGATTCAAACAAATAAAGCCAGATTTCCACATTGGATTCCAATTATTCAATTCGGACACTCAAAAAAATGTGTTATTGAATTTATGGTTATGATAATCTATACTTTGGCAATCTATCCCAACACTAATATACATAGATACAGGTGAATTTGCTTAACGACCACCCGCACTAACTCGAACCAATTCTGGAAACGTGGACTTATTTTTATCAGACGCGTTTTCACTCATTTGGAAAACTGTTTTTATAACTTAAAACAATAAAATAAATAATGAAGTAAAATACTCTAATGACTTTTTGACGATTATATCCCTTTGTTAACTACAACTGTACAACTCTAGCCAACTACAAATAAACATTATAATAGAATAGTTTGTCCGGCAACTCTTGGTGAGCCATGATATGAAAATTTAAGGTAACAAACAAAAGATGTGTCTTACAAAATTAACGTGGTTCGACTGTTCAGTCATCATCAGGATAGAAATGAAGATACTCGCCTTCCATTGAATTATTATTGTATACTAAGCCGCTAATCCAGTTGCTGTGAATTTTGGTTTTGTTTTGTTTTTCTACCTGTTTTAACATATTTCACCCACCACTCTAGTTAAATTTAGATATAAATTGTATATTTATTTTTTATTTTTGCCCGGATGATTACTTAACAGTCGAAACGCGTTGATATTTAATAAATTTTGTAAAACCCATCTTATGTTTTTTACATCAAATGAATATTTTTTATAGATTAATGACAATTAATACAAAAAATTAAAGTTTCACATAATATTACAACCGTTCCATATTCTTCACGACTAATTGGCTTAACGATATTGTCGTAGAAACGTAATTCGGTCGTAAAGTGAAGAGTGGCTAACTGTATAATGCTAATTAATGTTCAATTTAGGAAACATTCCAAATCCCGCAACTCTTCTTTATTATTTAGCGATATTTTCTAAATTGTTTAAAATATGCATATTAATCAATTATAAGCTAAATTTATCAGCAATAATTTGTTGCGCGTTTTTATGTTATTTATTTTTATATTAAATGTAAAAAATCCACTAATGACTTTTCGACACTTTTCGATGGATATATCACTTTGTCCACTAAAACTGAAATGAATATTGCTATAAATTAATTACAATTAATACACAAAATTAAAGTTTCACATAATATTACAACCGTTCCATATTCTTCACGACTAATTGGCTTAACGATACTGTCGTCGGAACGTAATTCGGTCGTAAAGTGAGGAGTAGCTAACTGTATAATGCTAATGTTCAATTTAGAAAACAGTCCAAATGCGGCAACTCTCCCCTATTATTCAACGATATTTCCTGGATTGTTTAAAACATGCATATTAATTATAAGTTATTTATTTCTTTATGAAATGTAAAAACTACACTATGGTTGATTAGTAGTTTTAATTGTTTTCACCATCTACAATATAATTGAACAATAATTTTGTTGTACAAGTACAATATTAATCCCAGGCGAAATTTATAAGTGATAATTTGATATGCGTTTTTGTGTTATTTGTTCTTTTAATAAAATGTAAAAATTACACTACGATTGATGAATAGTTTTAATTAGTTTCACCATCTGCAATTTTATTGAACAATAATTTAATTGCGTAGATAATCGCATTAATTATATGCTTATATAAATTATTAAAAGCCAAATATTGGATAAAATATGAGAGTTATGTTGAAAAAATTATTTATTTATTTAATAAACTATTGAAATCAATCAATTTCAATAAATAATATTAATTAATAAATGTAAATAGTGGTTATTGATTTGTTGGTAGTAGAGTTAGATAAAAATCTATTTATTTTTGGTGTAGCTAACCGATTAATCAACAATTAATAACAATTTTTCAGGCGGCAATGGCAATAATTAATCATTCAAATAGCTTTTTGACAAAATCAATACGTCATGTACAAATACAGGAATAAAAAAAATTCTATTTTTTCTCTAGTATTGAAATGTACCCTCATACACAAAGCGCCGAGAAGGGTAGAATATTCAAAACAGAAATTTCATCCAAAAGCTCACGTATGCATGATTTATATTTCATACGTGCTGACTTGTCCTCTATTTAATTTTTGGTTTATAAGGGACATACCCAAAAGGATTCTCTATCGAATCACGAACACATTCGTCATCATTCATAACAACATTAAGTTTACTTTACTATCGTTTCGAACGTTTCGTGTTTTTTTTGTAGCCATGCGAAATACCTCCTCTCTCTATTTGTATTGTAAAATATCATTGTTAATTGAATTTCCGGAATTTGAATAATGCTCGCGTGATACATACGCATCCATATTTTTTAAGGAATTTTTTCGATGAGTATAAATAAAAGCGTGCAATATATTTGTTTACCAAACAAATTATTGATTGATATTTTGAATAAATATTGTTTATTTATTTATGCTATTTTATATTTCACAAACTGAAAGTAATTTATTTGCTTTGTAGTTCAATAAATCCTCTCTCAGAATGATTTACTGTTATTAATTAGGCAATAAATCTTTGCGATAAAAAGTGGAAAAAAAAACGTATGAAATGTCATATCTTAATTACTTGTTAATGTTAATGCTAATACAAATGTTATTTGTTGTTCTTTTATTCATTCACTTATACGCACAATTGCAATAAATTCGGTTGATAAGACTCGAAAGTCGATAAATACGATACAATGGAAAAATCGAATATTTCAAATAATTCATGTGTAATAATTCGAATGCGATTTGTTTGGTAAATAATTCAATTCTTATTACAGCGCACATACAACACAAAAAAAATGATTTCATGCATTTTTCACAGCAGAATAAACACGATTGGATATGTGTAACGCGTTTCAATATTTTTGTTGATGGCGAGCGCAGCTAAAATTAAAAAAACATTATTTTCTCTGTTTCAGATGCAACAAATTACGCTCATTACGTGTTTAACACAATGAAGCAAAAAAACACAGGAAAAATTAGCTTTGAGGTGAGTTTGCTTGCACTGCGATGAAAACATAATTGAATATTTCTTGCTCACGAATGAATATTACTCTTATAGCTCCTATTTTTGCAACGTTTTTTAATTAGACAAATGCACGGCGGATAAATATTATTCTTAGATTTTGCTTAAATAATTCACATTTTTATGCGTTCTTAATGAGCGCGCCAGCGAAAGTTTTTATTGTCGAAAAATGAATTTCGCTTTTAAGCAATTACGGATTTTTAGCACACCATAATTTTTCACATAAAAACGAATAATGCGTAAGAAATGCTGATATTGAATATAAATTTTCTTTTAATTGTGTATAATCAAGCGAAAACTTTGCAAATTTCAACTCGATCTGAAATCAATACGCACTTACGAATTTATCACAATGAATGAATTTATCCGCCGGCAAAAATAACTTCTCACTATTATAGATCCAATTATTTATTATTAAACAAAATTACTTAATAGAAAATAAAACTGAAATTAAATTGCTAAACATCTCGAATGAATTTCGTACTTTGATGAGAATATTAATTGTAGCATAATTCTACCACATAATACAAATTAATCCAATTATCAGAAGAAATTAATTATGTATTTGATTGCACTTAACATAATTGATCTCGACTTGAAGCTCTTGAAAGTAAACGCTTTGGAATAAAGATATTTACGCAGCTAATATTTTGCGATTCAATTTAAATTAATTTAGTTTGGGCACGAAACGTTTGTGGTTTCTATTAAAATTTTTATGATGCTCAAACATGGTGAGAAACGCGCTTTATAGTTTCTCCATCATCCATTCTTTTCGTCTTATTTTTATTCATTTTGCAATCATGATAAAAATATTCATAACTAGATTTAATGGTTCTTTTCATTTTTGAAAGGAATGCATTTTATTTAATAATTTACATCTTAAATCATTAAATATATTTGATGCAAATAATTAATTTTAATGACACTCAAACGAAATCTTGCTTTTTTTATACCTTAATTCAACCACAAATGTACGTAAGTTACTTCACAAGTGAAAACTTTATAAAAAACATAATTTATAACTAATCGGGTGCATTTTTATAATTTCTAAATAACAGTTTTCTAAGAGATGTTAAAATAGACCTTAAAATAATTTCAAAATTCATAAACTCCCTCAAAACATAGAGATTATGAATTTGATAACTCAGTGATAGTTTATTTCTGGTAAAAGCTACTTAATAATTGCTATCATTGTACTTCAATAGAAATTATAAATTTATAAGCCAGATTCATAGTTTCATCTATATTTTCAATTCTTTTTGACTTTTGCAATGATGATAAAAATATTCATAACTAGATTTAATGCTCCTTTTCAGTTTTGAAAGAAATACGTTTTACTTACTAAATTAGATCTTGAATCATATCATATATTTGATGCAGATAATTAATTTTAATGACACTTAAACTAAACCTAGATTCTTTTATATCTCAGCTATGAGCTAACCATGTGCAAATACCTTTATAAAAACATAATTTATAACTAATCTTGTGCATTTTTATAATTTCTTAATTACAGTTTTATACGAAATGTTAAAAAAGAACTTAAAAATATTTCAAAATTTATAAACTCTCTTAAAATAGAGCGATTATAAATTTGATGACTCATTGGAGTTTATTTCTGGTAAAAACTGCAATACTTAATAATTGCTATCATTGTACTTCAATAGGAATAACAAATTTAAAATCAGGATTTATAGTTTCATCCATCTTTTCGACCCTTTTTTACTTTTGCATTCATGATAAAAATATTCATAACTAGATTTAATGTTTTTTTTTGTTTTTGAAAGAAATACTTTTTATTTAATAGTTTATATATTTGATGCAGATAATTAACTTTAATGACACTTTATAAAAAACATAATTTATAACTAATCATGTGCATCTTTATAATTTCTAAATAACAGTTTTCTAAGAAATGTTGAAAAAAATTCAAAATTTATAAACTCTTTTAAAATAGAGAAATTATGAATTTGATGACTCAATAGTTTATTTCTGGTAAAATCTACTGAATAATTGCTATTATTGTACTTCAATAGGAATTATAAATTTAAAAACAGGATTTATAGTTGCATCCATCTTTTCGATCTTTTTTTTGTTCCTTTTGCAATCATAATAAAATATTCATAACTAGATTTAATGGTTCATTTAATTTTGAAAGAAATACGCTTTATTTTACAATTTAAATCTTAAATAAAATATATATCAACAGAAAAAGCCGCAGTTAATTTTATGGTAGTTGAACACACAATATATATATATATTTTATATATATAACATACTGTAAATAATATTGCGGCAAAGTTTTTTCTACGATCCTTCACATCTGATCGAAGAAGATTTTAACGCATCGTCCTAGATACGTTTGATAAAATATTTTATGCAAATACGACGTACGGCAAATTTTAAATTATCTTAATTACCATCTGCTTTTAAATCAGTTTTAAATAAATTCGGGCTGAATAAATATATATAACTATTATTATAATTTCATTTCAAAAAGGCTAATAAAATTTGCATTTCCATTAAAAACTAATTAGCAAATTTTATTTCAAAACAGGGCAGCGCGCAAAAATCGTCATTTATAATTGCCTAGATGACATAAAATGATTGTATTGCGCTAATTTCACTACACTATATTAAATTAAATGCCAATAAAATCCTTTATGATCAATCATTAATTTTTTAATGCGTTATGAATTTTAATTTATTATTAATTACATTTTATGCGTTATGAAAGCGGGATTGAATCGCTATAAAAATTTCTTCAAATTATAAACAATATTGCTTACCTTGGAACAATCTACGTCGCGAACGGTGCAATCACATTTGAAACTAGAAAACAAATGTTGTATTAATTATTGAACACAATTACTAGATTTATGCATAATTATCAGCAATGTTGCGGATATGAAAATTTGTACTTTATCACTTCAAGAAAGAATAAAGTTTGTTATCGCTAACCTATTCTTGTATTTTTCACTTGATCGGAAGCAAGAACGCATTTTTGTCATTTGTATTTCATTAACTTTGCAAAAAGGTTTTTAAAATCATAAAGGAAGTGCGTAGCTTTCAGTCGTATATTGAAGTGACTGAGCATAATACCTGTAAAGTGAGTATCATTTCTATATACACCTTAGTCAAAACAAGTAATCAAGAAGAGAATATTCATTACAGAAATATATACATGCAAATATTTTTTCTTCTCATTGGCGCCTTTTTTACTAATTGTAAGATTTTATTTTGTCTATGATGATAAGAATAATTGCAAGTAAAAAGAGTAAATGAAATGCTCAAACTGCGAATAATTATGCGTTTATCTAATATTAAGCAAACAATTGCACACTTTCCAATTGAAAAAAGGCAGGAAAATGTTATGGATATATAAATTATTGTCTCGCATAAACACGCACATCAAAAACTATACTATTACCTTTGACGTATTGCACTTTATCACTTCATGAAAGAATAAGTTCTTAATCGCGAACCTATTCTTGTATTGTTCACCCGATTGGAAGTAAGTAAAGCATTTTTTGTCGCTGTATTTCATTAACTGTGCAAAAAGGTTATTATAAAAGAAGTGCGTATAGCTTTCAATCGTATCTTGAAGTGATAGAGTGAGTATAATTTACAATTTAGTCAAAACAAGTAATCAAAATACGAATATCCATAACAGAAATATATACATGAAGATGTTTATTTTAATTGGAGTCGCATTTATTAGGATTTTATTTTATCTACAATATGATAATAAGAATAATTGCAAGAAAAAACAATAAATGAAATTCACAACCAAATTAAGATCTCAAATCAACTGCGGATAATTATGCGTTAATCTAAAACATTGCACACTTTCCAACTGAAAGCAGAATGGAATAAAGACAGGAAAATGTTTGGAATCTGTAACAAAAACAAAGAAAATATTAAAAAGATAATTAAAATATGCAAACGCGTTTATTTTATTTTGACAAAGTAGTAATTTTTCGGTATTGTGGAGCCTAAAATATGTATCAAAAAAGTAATATGCCGTTAAAACGTTGTTTCGAACTGTCCCGGTGAAGTTGTAAAGTGCGTTCGTGATGAGATAAAGAAATGTTGTAGATTATTGCTATTATAAATTGTATTTGCGTGGAAAATAATATCGTTTAGATGAAAAGTAATACTTGTTGATGTGGCAAAATATATAAAAGTGTATTGTGAAATGGTGAGATAGGTAACAATCAGCCCTCAAAGTACTAAGCAAAGCGATCATTTTCAACGAAGCCACATCTTTTTCATCCACTCATGACTTACTTATCGCATTTCCTTCCTATTCTTTACGAGACAATTTATCATTTCTTTATGACTTTTCTCTTAATTTATATGAAGCAAATACCAACCCTGCAGTTCAGGAAGTATATTCAAGTTTCCCTTTATCATTAAATAACAATGTATTACTACAGCGAAAAAGAAAATATTTATACGTCTTTTCAGTGAGATGTATTAGTTTCATATATGAGCATCTTCAACTTTCGTTATGTATTATGTAAAACTTTGTTGGTGGTATACGTTTTCAAGAAGAGCATGCGAAGTAGAAAAAAAAGAAATTTGTACGAGCGATCCTACTGTACTTCACTACTCAACTATTCTTTTTGATTTTTAAATTTTGCGCGTTGTTGTAAGCCGATGCTCATACAATAAATATAAGCTAAAACTTTGCCGTACTTCTGAAAACTAATAAAAAATCAACTGCAGCTTTTTATCACTTGAGCGCTGGCACAATGAAATTTTTAATAAACTTATTAAAATATTAGCAAAACATTGATTTTTAACAAAAGGCAAACAAGTGGACTAGTTTAAAGAAGTACTTCCATGCAATTTCCCTTTTTATAATAAGCTGATCATTTTTGGTATAATTTACATTTAAAAATCTTGAATAAGAACAAACATAATAAATATACAATTCAGATTTAATTACAATATTATTACATATGTAATTGTTAACAAAAAGTTGAATAAACCCTTTTAAATAAAGAACAAAAATCAAATCGTCAGTAAATAATAAATCACATGTTGCTAAACAATTTTTTAATCCATTATCAGTGAACTACAAATACATAATTGGACATAATTCCTAAATTGCCAATGTTTAAATACAAAACAGTAACACATAAGTGAAGATGATAATAAACTTAGTTATATATAAAAGTTTATGCCCTTTACCATGAAAATAATTGTAACATAACTATTTCTATTAGATTAATTGTTTTCCATTATATCCAAAAATTGGGAGTTTCCTGATGATGGGCACAAACAAATTCTGAATAGCAACCCAAAACAATTTATTACAAACTAAAGTTTTGATACTTGTCTTCTGCCAAAATGCGTTTAAATAACTTCTTATCAATAAATACTTACTTCAAGTATTAAAGTGATAATTTTGAAAGTTAAATAAATCATTTCACAATTTCGAAAAATGGAAAAAAAAGTGTGATATAAAACATGTACGAGTATTAAGTACTTAATAATTGCTAGAAATTATAAATTTGATACGGTTACGTCTCTTTCAGAATGATGTATGCATTAGCTCATTTTATCCTGTCTATTTGATTGACCGGTTCAACATTTCCCGCTTTGAATTAATAAATGTACGTTCGCTTTCTTTCAATTTTATGCAAAATATTTTTCTTTATCGCGATGGAAGTAAATTATGCTTAGATAAATTTTCTTCTTTTTAAAAAAATAAATGATTTATTCGTTTCTGGCTCAGAAACGAAAGTGAACGTCATAAAAGAAAAACAAGCTTGATTTTATTTACTTTAAATATATGTTTAGCCTTACATTAAAAGTTAAGAGATGATCAATCACAAACGAATTTGATATAGGAAAATGGAAGGCGCGTATTATTTTACATCAAACATGGATTTTTTTGACATCCGCAATTATTGCCAATATTTGCATTGTACATATTAGCATATAAATTTCAGTTATTAAAAATACAATTAATCATTTACGTTAATATGCCATGAAACTGTTGATAAATTTATTAATGGTCGAATTCTATTTAAACCATCCCGCAATATGATAGAATTATTAACAGAACAAATAAATTAATGTGATCAATAAATTTTAATCTTATAATTATACAGCAATAAAGGTATACTATACTAACGCTAGACAACAGTTTTCAAAGTTTACATCACTTTAACATACAACTTTTAAAGTTTTGTATTTTTCCCGTCACTGTTTTCATTCTTACCACTATTAAATGTGAACAGTTACAAGTTCAGAAATGGTTCAACGTCTGGCTAGAATATCAAATGTGCATTGATTCCATTAATTATTAAAATGGATCAGACATGGATGCAACCAACGCACTATCAATAGTGATGACAAAATGATGACTCTATTTTGGTTGGTTAAGACATAATCCTCCATTTATGCATTAAAAAATGACAATATTAGGTATATATGTATTCTTCTGTCTAGATAATATTCCCGTTCATCCCAAAAATTTAATTTCTTTGCAATTGCGGTGCAACAAAGGGTTGAGTAACTAGAACAAGTTTGGTATTAAAACTGATTTGTAAACCAGAGCTACACCACGGCAAATTTACATCATAACACATCGTTCAATAAGTCCCGGGCCTACCATAAAAGGGGGATTGTTAATTACAAATGCATATTATTTTTAGTAAATATAACTTTTTAAAGGTCGCTTGTCAAAATTTAAGCTCAA
>JARJDW010000026.1:0-37892 GCA_030264715.1 Adinopsis sp. GC000173
CTATGGGATTGCGACAATTTTGTTAGAGGAAAAGGTTGCTTAGAAAGCCAAAATCTATCGACTGGCAAAATTTCATCGATTTCTGAGGTGAGGGGGCTATTCTAAACAATTACCTATTTTTTTTATAAAACTTTAAATTTATATCTTTTTACAGGATTTTTCTACCCAATTTTTGTTAGTGTTACTCGTCTACGGGCTGTTGCTTTATTATCTACAACGACATGGACTCATCCCTTAACTCACACAGGTAGATACTTGAATTACACGCTTTTGCTTCTTCACGGTGGGTGTAAAATACGTTTTAACACGGTTATTAATGATTTCTTCTATTCTAAGTACTTGTAAATGTTTAAATATTTTTTATAGAAATAAATGCGTTTATAACTAATTTCTCATGTTTCAATCAATCAAGTAAGTACCTTAGAAAATTTTCCATGTTACCAGAGATGGAAAATCAACAATTCGTATAATGATAATTTAAAATGATTTCATAATAAAGTCTTGTGTAATTCAATATGAAGTAACTGCGCTTCAAGAAAATATCATATTTTGTATGTCTTGAAATTTAACTGGAAGTAAAACAGATAATTTTACAAAACATACTTGAATATCGAAAATTAATCTACGTATATACCGGCTATAAATATCTACATATACAAGTACATAAAAAAATATATATTTTATTATTAGAAATAAAACTAAATAAATATATCTCCATTGATATAACAAAGAAGATCGGCAATGTGCGCGTGCTGCAGCGCAATATTATTTTTAGAAATATATAACTTTTTTTTTCTTTCCTTCGCTTAAACAATGAATATAATAATTTTTGTGAACGTCTGATATATACGGACTTTGGACTTGGAATGATAAATTGACAATATAATACGAGCTGTCACAAACAATATTTTCGGAATGCTCCTTCATCTCACAATCGAGTAAAACGATAAAAATTCCAATCGACATATTATTTGTTTCGTCTGATTGAAAAATGATGAACGCGTACAACAAACAAACGATCTTCAACTCAATTAAAAGCATTCCACAAAGTGAGTGCTGCTCGTTCGATTTTTATTTATTAGTTTTTTTCCTCTGGATTTTTCGTTGAAAAAGCGCGGAGCGGTGCAGTGCGGTGTGGTGTGGTGTTGTGCCTTCGCTCTAATTCTAGGTTAATAAACAACATTGGAAAAAAAAGCAATGCAATGAATTAAATTACTAGGAAATGAACTTTACTATTATGATGCGGGCTCCCTTGTTGAGATTAAGATAAATGTTTGTGTGACAGTTGGTTCGGTAGATATCTTCACATTCGAATGATAGACATCTAATACTAAAACCACCTAAAAACGCTTTGCAAAGCGCAGATGGAGAAGCAAGATCATTTATTTTATTGCCACTGTGTGTCACTACAATTGTTATTTGCAATAATGGTGTATTTGTTGCAAACAAAGCACTTGCAAATGGCTATTTTGACAAGCGTTTTTAAGCGCTTTCGAAATATTTTTGAGTACCATATGGCCCTTTGTTTCCCAGCGTTGGAGAAAAAAACGGTTGGAAACTTCCTTTATTTTTATAATTTTTAAATTAACTTTGCGCACATGGTCTGGCCTGACTATATGTATAGCAACTTTTATTTTATCCAGTAAGCACCAAGTAACCAACAACAAAACTTTTTTTTTCAATTCATTTGATCGATCGTTTTGTTATTTTTTTGAACGAAACCTTGAAAGCAATGAATGCATAGTAAATAAAACAATTTAATTGTTTTTTTGGCGGTAATTTAGCAAATACATGAAATAATATTGTTATAGATATTTTTATTAGCATCGAATTTGATTAAAGCACGCGTTGAA
The DNA here is from genome assembly GCA_030264715.1 of Adinopsis sp. GC000173. Lineage (NCBI taxonomy): Eukaryota > Metazoa > Arthropoda > Insecta > Coleoptera > Staphylinidae > Adinopsis > Adinopsis sp. GC000173. Next base: position 1,854 of record JARJDW010000026.1, read on the forward strand.
TTGCACATACAAACACATACAACTTGTATAATGTATAGTGTATGGCTGCTGCATGAAGTTGATCGATTGTATTGGTTTTAAAAGCCATTTATTCAACAATACACTCAATTTGGAAAAGTTCAGGTAGGCCATAAAGTTATTGAATTCTTAGTAATTGCAGTATAGAACGCACTCGGAGATTTTCACCGTATCAACAATAATTTTGTAGCCGTTGAATAATTACATCTTGTTAAATTGAAAGTATTATTATCTGTGTCAAGTTGTTCAAGAATCGTGTCGCCAAATTACATTTGCAGGTAAAAGTGACGACATTTTAAACAACAACAAACAACAACACATTCCACGCGTTTTGTTTAAAAATGCATCATCGCTCACTCGTCACAACAAAAACGTCGTTGGCTTGTTTCTTTTGTTTCACACGATGGATGAACGGCAACAGCGCTTTTTTATATTATATATAGCGTCATCCAAATTGCTTGAAATATAAAACATATTGAAGTAAATAAACAAGACAGACAGAAAAATATTTTTATTATGTCATTGTCACCCACGAGAAAGTACTGAAACTTTTCTTTTATTATCATTATGTTTTTTTTTAAATAAAAATAAATTTTATTACGGCGAAGGTTTAACAATTACATTTGTGGGCATTTATGAAAAGATAAGATTTATGGTTTGGCTGTAAATGTCTCGTCTTTCGAACAATTAATAATTTTTTTTAATATTATGTATAGAGGAACGACAGGCATTCAAAATTCATGTATACCTAGTTGAAAATATAAATATATAGTATGTATATACTGTTGTGTTGTTCTTTTTTTTGTTTAAAATGTCAACGTCTTTTCGTCTCGATTTATTTTTATAGTAGCATAGCGCAACGAAGTAAAAAAATGTGCGTTTATTTTCTCATATGTTGCAGCTTTTGGCTTAAGATATGTTGTATATTTATCTAACCAACATCCTTTGCACATTTAACAAATAAACTCTTTGAAGAAGACGTCGATAACAAACACTTTCGGATGCGTAGTAAAAACGGATGCAGTCATAAACAAAATTCATATTATTATTACGTTGGATTGCTGATTAGTGAAATGTTGATTAAATTTATCATAAAATAGCTATTTGTGTATTAAAAGCGCAAAGTGGCAGTTTGTGGCGCGACGTGTTTACACTTTTAAAAATTTTTTAGTGCTCAAACTTACTTTTTTAGTATCTCAAGTTTTTTTGCGATGGAAACTTTTGCGATTTTCTTCAATGATTTCTCCTTAATGTTCGTTAATTTTCATCAAAACTATTTGAAAATTTGTTAGAAAATGAAAATCCATTCAAAATTTGATGTATCTTAGTAGAAAAGTAACTTGGGCATTAAACATAACTGAAAAATCTATGCCATAAATCCATTTATGATAACAAAGATTTTCGAATGCGTAGAAAAAAACGGATGCATTATTAAACAAAATTCATATTACTACGTTGTAGCTGATTAATAAAATGTTGATTAATCATCATCATCATCATCGTCGTATTCTATTGCTCATCTTGTTTTTTCTCCCGTGGATAAAATAGAAACGTAAGCGCATCTAATATGCACAAAGCATTAAAGTACATAAAAGATGATATATCTGGAATGTGTCAGCTTTAATCTTAAGAAAAACATATGTACTTTAATGTATACAAAGCGTACCGTTATTTATCGTTAGTATTTTCATAATTTTTTTTTTGAGGTTTTGAGTGGTTGATAACGCAGCGATAAAAGCAATTAGCCTATAATGGTTTCCACTACTAATATGTATGTGTATAAAAAAAAATTACAAAGAAGGTTTTTATGAAATTTCATTTAATGATTTTTTTTGTTCAACGATAAATATTTCTTGTAACAAGATAAGTGTTAGACTTTACTAGTGGATGAATAAACTCAACAGGATGAAACGAATCCCGTAAATAAGCCTTTTTCCAGAAAATGGGAGTGTCATTGGCATCCAACCATTCCAGCTAAAATAAATCAATAACAGAGCAAAAAAAATTTTCCACTGGGCTAAAATTGAGTTAAACGAATTGAATTGATGTTGCATTTAATTAAGCCAAATGAATAAAATTTCTAAAAATAAACGTAAAATCTCAATTTTGCAATATACATATAGAGAGACGTTTGTATAGTAGAATCGATGGCAGCAGCGAAAATATAATTTATTGAAAGAGCGACTCAACGATGCAACATTTAATTAACTTGATTATGGCTTATGTGTGTTTGTAATCTAAATAAGAATTTATTGATTAATAACGCATTTTTCTTCCAACTGGTATAACATTCTATTATATTCCGCCGGCAACGTTATGGATAGCATTAATTAGCGCAGACAATTTTAAAAGATAGAGAGCTGCGCTGAAAGGGTCTTTACAACGCTAATATTTTATTCCCATTGTGCGTTCCGTTCGCTCAAAGTAAAAAAAGAGCGTATTATAGAATAGTGGACATGAGGCTGCTTTCTATGGCCTTTGTGTATCACATGAAATCTAGTTAAGTCATTAACTAAGAAATACGTATTTTTCGTTGAATGCATCGCATTCCTATATTTATATTATGCTAGGATAAAAACTAATCCATTATTTTTTACTTGTTGTTCACTCACGTGCTTTGAATTTTCCGATTTACTTCAAATATAACTGTTTGTTGTCAATGTGTTTAGATATAGATACATATTGCCAGAATTGTAAGTATAGATAATTCCCAATTTCAGACATTTAGAATATATTTTAGGAATTTTCAAAGCAAAATTCTAAAATATACCAAAATGTATCTTCATTAATTTTCATCTTTTACATTTTAGAACTCAAAACTAAATTAACAAATAAAATAATGTGACTTTTTTAAAGTAATAAATATGATCTTTCGAGATGACAGTAGACAGTAGAGGAATGGCAAGCATAATTCCAAATTTGAGACATCTAGCTTATATTTAAGTGAACAAATTTCAACTTTTTTACATTTTGAAACTCGGAAATTGATCAATCAAAGCAACAATAAATACTACGTCGAAACTAATTTAGAGTTAGTTGAGGATACGATTCCCTTTTTTATTCGATACGGTTGCATTCGTCTGATTTACAAAATAGACTGCATGCCAAATTAAGAATAATTATTCAACCTACTAACACCATAAGCAAGGTCTGAACGCCCGGGATTTTGAATAAACAAATTCCGTAAATGGAATAATTAAATAAACAGTTGAGCTCATCGTGACATTGCAATGACATTGAATTTATATGAGTTCAACAGCTCATTTTTTCCTGTAGTAAAGTTTAGTTTTTTTTATTCCTTCAACACATTTGGTTTTATAATCACTAATAGGACTATTCGATTTTTTTAGAGAAAAAAATATATACCTTATGCGCATATAAAAGTTTACGAGCTGGTTTATGAAAATGTGCATACATGTTATGCATTAACCGAACAGAGGAAAAAAGCTACTGATAGTTTTCAAAGTGGAAACGATCGGATTTCAATGAGCACGATATTGGATGAAAAATCCAAGAGTGTTAATTAATTTCATTACACGAAGCAAACTTGCAGAATGTTAATTTATGTATTTATTCAGTTTATGTATTTGTAACAAAAGGATTAGTTGAATAATCTTAATTGGATTTTATGTGCATAGAAAATGTTATTTCCTTATAAATTAGACTAAAATATTCTGCTACGTGGACGGTCATTGCCAACGAAATTAATGTATAGTTAATTAAACACTAAAAGCCCATTTTAAAATCTACCGAGTACTAAAAATTCGTTTCATGTTTGATTCAATAAAACATGAATGCATAGCAACATTAATTATAGGCTAATAAATCTTTAAAATTGTAATTTTAGCACCTTGCAGCATAAATATTAATTAAAAGACGAAGAAAAAATTATGGTTAAATCTAATGGTGATTTATGCCTCAAATATTGTTTGGAAAATAAACGCTGAAGGAAAATTTATTTAGTGTGAAGCGAAAATACTCATTCATGGAATTAGTTAAATGAATATGTAATTAAGAACCAACAAGCTAGAATTTTGTTAACATTTAAGTGAAACAACACCAAAAAAACAACAACGCGTTATCTTTCTTGGCACAGCGTTTTGATGTTTGCTTGTGCGGACATTTACTGTCATTCATCCAAATGTTCTCCTTGCTTGTTTTTTTCTCTTACTTTACTCTCATTCTACAAAACTCTTTCTATATTCCACTCCTTACAACTGCATTTTTTTGTTGTTTAATGTTTCAGTGGCCTGTCACTGGCTCGTATTTATTTTTCTAAATGATCCTTGCGCTCGCTGCTTGCTACACTACTATTAAAACTATTTTTTACGTTGCATGAATTATCAATGGAATGAGCTCACTGGCATTTTTTTCTCCATCGCACGCTTACACTATACGACGCTTCCATCTCAAAAACTCACCAAACGAAAGAAGAAAAAAAAACAATCCGTTCTTGGTCCGGATTTAGAAAGTTTTATGTACTACACGTAGTCAGTGTGTGTTGTATGAAAGACGAAGAGTTAGAATTTACCTGCAACAAAAAGGAAAAAAATATCAGTCAACATGCTTTTGTTATCTCAGTTCGAAGAAATATTTAATGATAGAAATATTAAATTCCGAGAATGCGTCATCCATTACATTGCTGATTAATTATAATAGAAATTGTCTAAAAAATGTGTATGTAAAAACACGAATTAAAGCAATTAAGTTGCATAGCGCAGCGAAAACCGGCCAAGATAACTTGCGAGGAATTTATCTAATTTATGAAATTCCAGATTAGAATCCCCATCATGTATCTTCCTCAGGATTACTGTCAACAGCTGATAATAGATTCATTTAAAATAAAATACGCAAGGGGTGGTGGTGCAAGATGCAGCAGCAGCAGCAGCAGCAGCAATATGATTGATTAAATTCTATGCGTGTGTGAGTGCTGTATTGCTAAAATTTCGATAATTAAAACAAAAAAATATATGCGCGCATCGTCCAATTTATCACAACGTCGATTTGATTCCGTGCGCTTTGTAAAATGTCAATTTACTGATGGTTAAAAAAATATTAATAATTTATCATACACAAACACAAAATACTAATTCAATTTGTAGAGCAAATATTTGGTGGATATTATTTTCGTTTGTTTCGAATCGAAATCGCTGCTGTGTGTGTGTTATGAAACACATATAATTGCTGCTGGAACATAATAGTGATTAGTTTTTTTTTATTTAGAAATTCGCATATGAGAAACGTGTTCTGTTATGTAATATATTTTTATATCAATGATCCATCCGATGAAGAATTTCGTTGAGATAAAATGTTTTTATAGCGATTTTTTACGGCAAAAGTAAGATATAACAAACTTTGATTTTTGTTACCTAAAAACTATATAAGCAAGTAAACCAATAATGAACAAATTTGAATTAAACACATTAGTTGTGTTCTATTTTGCGCATTAAACGTTTAAAAAACAATTTGTTTATGAATAATCTTTAGAGAGTGCAATAATTTAACTACTTTTTTTTAGTGACAATTTGATGTCTGTTTGAAGATAATGTCAATTATTGCATTTTTATGCGACTTTCGTATAAAAAATTCTTTAATGTTGACTACAAGAAGTCAATTTTTGCATTTTCCAAGCAACCTTACAGGAAGATAAGACGGTAATTCAAAGATTTATTAAAAAAATGCAAAATTAACCTTTAGCTAGTCTAAGATAAGTAATATTTTATCTAAAGACAAAATTTTGTCGAGATAAAATGTTTTTTTAGAGTAATTTTCGATTTAAAAAATAGAATATTAAATGTGATGCATGTAAAAATGTGTTCAATTGTTTGTTTGCGAATTACGTTATGTAATTGAAGCTTAATAGAGAGCGGACGTGCCCACGAAGAAATAAAGATGATTAATAATATGTTTTCACTGCGATCATTATTACATCGATCATGTCCTTTCATTCCAAAAACAAATTTGCAATATAATTTGAAAAATGAACGCTTGGCTCTTTAATGACAGTTGTGTGCATCGTTGTTACGGTATAATGGACATGCTGATAACCTAAAAATAGTTTGTGTTCGGGTAGAAAAAAACACTGTTGAATGTGTAATTTATACATTGTAAAATAAATACGTTTAGTTTGTGTGTGTGTGTGTGTGTGTGTATGAGGGGGTGATAGGTTATGGGACATGAGCATGAAATTTCCTGGCATGTTTATTGCAGTTATAAAAGCAGTCATTTTCAAATGTTTCCACCCTTTGACATATAAATTTTTGGGTGGCTTACTTTACAATATTGCAGACGTACACAAACACAAAGATATTGTTTAGTCAATAAACTGCGAGTGTTTATTGTTTATATGCGTGCGTTCTTTTGTCTAAAACGCTCAAATTGACTCAACCTAAAATTGTTCCCAATAAAATATGTCGTCGTCGATACTATGACTACGACTACGAGTACACCAACGACGCCGACGACTAACAAGGCGAATGTTTTGTTCGACTAGTTGGTGCGCCAATATTAAACAGCACACAACAATAAAGATTCTCTCCCCTTTCGACACCAACAACAACAAAGTTTCCATTCGCTTCAAATGCAATTGTTTGTGCGTGTTTATTTGTTTATTAAACAAAACACACAAATACATGCGCGCCCGACAGAGAGAACGATGTCGTACAATTTCCAATTTCGTTCAAGGGTTTATTGAATGCAATGTGTTTGATATAATAATTACAATATATCGCTACAAAACCATAACAATTTCATTTCACAATTACGGTCAACGATTCAAAATTGAATTTGCGAATTTAATTGCCTTGGACGAAAGCCATCTTGCTCGAAAGTAAACAACAACGCAACGAGTGATCTCGATTTTGTTAACATAAACAAAGAAGAAAAAATTAATCCATATTCCAAATTACATTTATGTAATGTGCGTTAATTAATTCAGCAACCGACAATATGAAAGCGATTTCTTGAAAAACAAATACATTTTAGCGAGATTTTTTTGCAATGCGCCTGTGTCGTGATAAAACAAGTATTACAAACCACTTTCGTTTTCAATATCATGAAAAGTAAGAGTCAACCTTTCATTAGTAACAGTAAATTTGCTTCTTGCATAAATTTTAAATGTTGATAAATTAATCTTGAATATATAATCGGTTTCGTTCGCTATTTTATTTATGGTATCAAAATTTCTTTTTTCTAACATTAGGTATATATTATTTATTCAATTTTTTTTCCTAAAGGATTTTATAGAGTGTGAGGCAATTAATAATTCATTTAGATTTATGGATAAAGGTTATCACGTCCAGTTTACACCCACTAAACTTATTTTATGCAACATAATTCATTTACCATTTGAAAATCTATAATCTAATTCCGTTTAATTAGCTTCAAAATATAAATCAACATTGAAATCACTTTAAAAATATATATTTTTAAACATGCAAATAAAATTTATGATTTTGGATAGATTGTGACGCAATATTTAAAAAAACACATACAAAAATGTGTGTTAATGAAACATTTAAATAATTTTAAAATTATATATTAAAAATATAAAGCACTGTATGGTTTACTAACGATAAGTGATGGCAGCAAAATATTATACTTTCAATATATGCACATATATTTAAACATGCAAATAAAATTTATGATTTTGAATAGATTATAATGTTTTTATTAACGTTGTTAAAACACTTCCACAATATCTAAATTTGAATGCTAGTAAAATCTTAGAATTTGAAAATCTATAATCTAATTCTGTTTAATTACTATCAAAATATAAATCAACATTATGATTTGAGATAGATTGTTATGTTTTCATCAAAGTTGTTAAAATTTACTTACATTATATTTTTAAAAAATGCATATAAACTTTTAATGCTATACTAAAATCTTTTAATAACAATTTATCGGCATGTGATTATTATTGTTCGTAAAACATATGCCCCAGCCAGATTTACCTGAACAATTTAATGTGTAATTATAAATGCCAACAAAAATGTAGCGTAAAAATATAGATATACATTCATAGGATAAAAGTCACCGAATGTAGTTTTAAGTATTTTGTCAGAATAATCAAAACAGACATGAATTTTGGCCGGGCTTGATTTATGAATGTTTTAAAAATACGTAATATGTAGTTAGGAGGTACTCTTTACTTACTAGAACTATGAATAGAAAAAAAAATACAACAACAGCGAGTAGAATGGCAGAGAGAAAAAGTAATAAATGCGAAACAATATTTAAATGTGCTATTCTTGTTTTTTACTTTGATTGTTCACATCAAAAGTTACAAGCGACTTTTGTTCGAGGCATAAAATTGTTTACAAGCATCACACAATTTATTTATTAAAGACTTGGAGCTTGTAATACGTCAGTGAGTTGCAGCTGCAGCAAACAGTTTTGTAGGAAAGAATAATAAAAAAATGTATATAAAATGAATAAAAAAAAGTGTATGGCGAGCGTGTGCGCACGCTTGTCGTAAACTGGAAGCAAAAATTGTACAAGACGATGATCTCATATGAATGTGAGTGTATGTGTATGTGTGTGGATATATACAAACATATTCAAAAGGCAAGCGCAGTTTCAATTATAAAACGTGGCAACTAAACATTAAATTTAAATGAGTCTATATATTCTATTAACGGGTGAACAAACTTCATGTTTAAAGTGATTGAGAGAGAGAAGTTGTTCGGGTAATTGATCTGGATATGCAATTGCCTTCTAGAAAAACCATTACCAGACGAAGAAATGATGATAATATACTATATAAGATGATAAAACGCTTTTGCTGCTCGAATCCTCTCTTTTTTATGATTAATTGATTTTCATCGACTTTAAATGCCAGCACATTATTGAGTGAGAGAGACGAAGTAGAGACGTAGAAGAGAAAAAAAGCGGGACTAATTTTTTCTCGACCAGTGCGCGCACAACCCTTTCTTTTGACACCCACTTTTCAAGGAAAATCTTTTTGGCTTTGCTCGAAAACTTACATTAAGCTTGTAAGCAGTTGAATTTTATGTATATAAACATTTTTTTACACTTTTTTAGTATCATTAATCTTCTTTTGACATAGAAATAGGTCAATCTTCTTCTTTGGCAGCAGCCACTTTGCTTCTTTTACTTACATTTGTTTTTTTCACGATCCATCCCCCTATGATGCCTTGCTGCTGCTGCATTAACAGCAAAAAATCTACTTTAAAGTCATCTCTACTGGCTTCGTTATATACGTTTTGATTATTTCGTTCATCTTAATTGTTGCGAAACGAGTTTTAATTTTTTTAAATTGTGCTTGCTGGGCATAAATAGGATAAAGCGTAATATTATAACAAGATACACCGCTTGCAGTTAAAATGATGATGGTGGAAATCTACATTTTTATTCAAATGCATCAATTAAATTTGTGTATAATATTCTAAATCAGTGGTTTTAAACATGTGGTGTGACGTAAAACAAACAAATAATATTAGGAATCACTGTTCAAAATTCTTAAATTGATTAGAAGTTAATAGCAAGATACTTCGCTTGTATTCTTATTTAAATGCATCAATTAAATTTGAGAATAATATTCTGGATCAGTGGTTTCAAAGATGTGATGGAATGCCTTTTTAGATGATCAAAAAGCAACAAAATCTAAACAATATTTTAACTCCTTTTTTGATTTATAGAAAAAATATTGGAAATTATCAGACATTTCGCTTGCATTAATTAAATTTGAGAATAATATTATAAATACAATTGAAAATCGCTGTTTCAAACTTGTTGGTGGCGAACAAATTAATTGCACACACTTTGCTAATTAGCCCCGAAAATATCTGAAACGTAATTTATTTGAACAAATTATTGCTTAAACACATTAAAAGATAACAATCAAAATATCCATAAATAAATGTTAACAGAATTAATTTAAAATTCAATAATGTATACATACTTACAATTAATTTTCATTCATTCTAAAAATCGAAATGTTTTATTCATTTATTAAAATAAAATGCGAATAAATCACGCTGAAGATGCAATGAAATGAAAATTATTTATTGATTACTGTATACGTATATAAACTTTTATCCTTGGCTGTTGGTTGGCTGTGCATGTAAGTGTGCCCACTTATTATTATTAGCTTGAAAAACACAATAATGATTAAACAAATAATTTAATATTGTTGGTTATGAATTTAATATTTGCTCGAGCAGGTATAGTCCCCTCTCACTCTCTTTTTGTGTGGCCATTAAATTTTCCCGCATTTGCCGGACAATTCAAACCAGCAGCGAGCAAAACAAAAACAACAACAACAACGAGCAAAAAAAAATTAAAAACGTGAGTGCTGAAATTGCGCTCCTCCAATTCTAAAGCCAACCAACCACAATTAATGCAAATTTTATGCTAATTGTTATTACTCTATACCTTCCTCGTGTTATTATTAAAATTTCAAGGCCCGTTTTTCTATCATCGAAATCATAGAATCGATGCAAAGTAATGTGCGGAAAAATCGAGTGCATTCGGTCAACGTACTCGACACATTTGCAATAAATATATGAGAAAAAAAATAAATATAAATAAATTTTATGTGCGTGGCTTTGTATTGTATTATGTTTAGCACTTCCAAGATTTACCAATATACATTCAAATTGCACATTACTTCCTCTAAACTTTTACGACACACAACACTCGTTTCCGGATTGTGTATTTACAACGAAATACATTTCTATGTTGTACCTTTTTCTTTGCAACGTCTTTTTTTTGCTCGACGCATTGCACACTCGGCGAGGCAAGGGAAAAAATCGTTTGTTAGCACAGTACGACTCAAAATAGGCAATTGCCGCCGCTTTTATAGCCCAAAAATTTTTGCTTTGTTAATGCAGAGATTCTTATTACTACTGCCAACCAAGCAACCAACCAACACACCAGGCAATGAAACTGATTTTCTGTGAAATTAGCATTTCTCATCAAAGGAATTAAATGATATGACATTCCTAATACATCATCAGCAACTGCATTCAGATATGCTATAAAGCTTTTTTCTTTTTCAGCTGGAAAATCATTAAAATTTTAATTATTATTTGATTAACTCGTAAATTTTGAGCGCCTAATTCAATTTTTTCTTATATGTATGTATTTACATTACATTTCATAAATACTTAAACATATTAGTAAATATTTATGCAGAAAAATCCAAAAAATGTTGGAAACTACTGTTATAAGTATAAACTCTTTGCATCTTTAGCATTTTTTGATCGTTTTCATAATTTTTCTTTTAAGCAATTATATCGGGATTTTTATATTTGTTACAATTTTTAATAACTTTGTTCTTTGTAATATTTTCCTAACAGTTACATTTCTCAAAGATTGGAAGCATTGTCCCAATAAACCACCAAGTGAGTAGTTTTCTTTAAAGTTGAAAAAAAATCAATAAAGCTTTAATTATTATTTGATTTCGAGGCGCCTAATTCAATTCTTGATATTTACATTACCATAAATTCTTGAAAGCGATTTGTAGTTTAATCATATATCATTATAATAATTTATTGTCTCGATGTATGTGTTTTGATTGATTTTTTGATTATTGTCTACATCAGCAGGTAGACTGTAAGCCGAGACGGTATATCAAACAAAAAAAATTAATATTTGGTTATTATATGAATACAAAATGCAGCGTAACAATAACATAATTATTAAATTATTAAAGATTACCGCACGTGAAATGTAAAAAATTATATACGCAGCATTAAAAATCAATAAAAACAGAAAGTTGCAAAAAAAATTTATGAATAATTAATGCAAACAAAAAAGATTTGTACATTAATAAATTATAATGTGATTATTTAAATTAAAACAGCGACGGTTAGAAAAAAAAAACGAATCTTGCATGTAAATTCAACATTAAAATTTGTTTTTATTGCTCAATAAAATAAATAATTTTATATTGTAAAAGTAGCTAATAGATAATGCAAATGAATAATAATTAATTCACTATTATTATGTTAATAAATTGCTTGTAGTACATTAAAACTGATAATAAGCGTATACGAATTCATTTAACCCAATTATCGAAAAATAAAAGCAAAAATGTGACTGCTCGCAGACGCGCACCAAATAAGAATCGACCTCCTCAAAGAAAATGGATTTTTTTTTAGTCAAATTATAAATATCAACGGTTGGTGTATATACGATAAATTCTATAAATACGGCACCGATTTTATATTTAATTAGTTCATTCATAACTCAATTACTCAGCGAAACCGAAACGTTTTTGACATGCATGTGTGCAGCAACGTATAAATATAATACATGTATGTTATATTATTCTTTTTGAAAAATACGTAAAACAAAAATTCGGCGGGAAATTTACACCTATATATATGTATGTTTTATTTCAAGTACTGACCTCGCGCATTATTTATCCATTACTGATTATCGAAAAGATTCATCGTCTAGACGAGAGCGCTGATAAAAAAAAGTATTGATGTATTTTTAACGTCCAGTAGGTCATAGGTATACATCTAACGAGATTATTTACGAAAACATGCAAATTTATCCTCAACATCTTAATTCCATTTTGTTGTAAGTACATAGGTGCATATTTTTTTATGTAATCACAATAAATACAATATACACGAAAATTGTGTAAGTATAAAGCGTTCAACAGCTGTCGATGCAAAAAATTGACAACCTGCTTTTTATTTGTTGCAATACACAATATAAAGAGGTCATTTGAAAAATGTTTCCGATCAACTACTTTTAAAAAGGATGCGAGTGAAGAAGCAGCAGCAGCAGCGTAGCAGAGAAGAGAAAAAAAATGGAGAGGAATGCATTATAAATACACATTGTGCTCTAGGCAAGCAGTTTTTCTTCAATCTAATTTATTGGTTACGCTACTGTGAGTGAAGCGAGCGCGCGCGCGCAAAAAAAATTCAGATCCATGGGAAATGAAATAATTAAAAAATAAAAGTGTAATAAATAATAAATGATCACGCAAAAATGTTTGCCGAGTAATTTCATGCTTAGGAAATATTATTATATGATGTATAAACGTACGCACGTTAAAATATCTATACAACACTGTTTTTTCCTCTCTTCATTCTGCTTGTGTGTGAGAATATTGCAAAATTAAAATTTTATTAGTAATTAAAATTGCAATATGACAGATAGAGTCTAGACTCCATAAAATATGAAATTTCTAGCCGAGGCTCCATAAATTTTGAGGAAAAACAATTTGGATTTCAATCATTCATCATTAGAATAATATGCATTGTCTGATATCCACTATATGGATAATGCAAGAAGGAAGAAATCCGCATCAGCACATAGGCATCTATATGTAAAAATTTATTTATCTACTTTTTTCTTGTTGTTCATGTGCATCATGCTGCTGCTTCTTCAGCTATATATATATTCTTTGATATGCAAAACGAATTTTGTTATGCTCAAAGCAATACGTCCTATATATTTCATATTAAATATGTATATGCTCTACCTATGGATGAGTGCATTTTAAATTTAAGTATCATGATCATCATCATCATCTTCATCGCCAGCATGCGAGGTAAATATTTTTAATATTCTGCATCGAAAATCTATTATTTCTCAACGTCGTCGACGCTCTGGATAAAACATGCATGTTGTTTAGGCTAAAATATTTTGCATATAGTTTCATCAGAATTTTTTATTATTTCTTTGTAGTATTCTGCATATAAAAATCATTAGATGGGAGAAATCAACTGATATTTATAATAAAAAATTAGTTTAACAACAAGGCAATAACCTTATGCGTAAGAAATTATTAAGTGCTGCAAGTAATTTCCATCCGAAACTCTCATTTTTCACCAGCAATTATTTACAAATTGCAAGGAGATAAAATGCTGCATTTTAATTATGTGCTTTAAATGTCAATGTTATAGCTGCAATTAATTAAGAATAATAATACCTCATTTAAAAATAAAACAACCAACACACACACACACCGATCGAGATATGAAGAAATTAAATGTCAATGTATTAAAAATTAAATTTATTAGGTTTAATTATAGTCCAATTTTTTTAAATTAATTTCAAAATTAGATACCTACACTGACGTTCCTTCAAACGACAATGTGTATTTCCAAAAAATATGTTTATAATTATTTTCTAACTAGCTTTAAATGACACACTATTCTATCATTTAGATCCCAAAAACCTAATTGTGATTAGCAACGTTTTTTTTGATACGTACGTTATTCCGATTATAAAAAACATATTTAAATAAAAATTAAATAATTATTTTCTAACTAACCTTAAATTTCAAAATCTCTAATTGTGATTATAAACGTTTTTTTTTTTTCATTTTTCGTTTCTTTTTTATGACGTTATTTAAATTAAATGTGTTAATATAAGCCATGTGAAGAGTAAATTTAAAATTAACGCACTTAATTTAAATAAAAATGCATTAATGGTCTCATTTTAAATAAGTTAATGTTTCAATTTTGTCAGCTGGAAAAATTAAAATTAAAAAGCGCTTAGAAAAAAAGCTGTTGTCTGTTGAAATTAAATTACAGCGTAAAAAAAATTCAGCAAGACTGCAATTCGTTATTGTGGAATTATATAATTATGTAGTAAACACTTTTACCAAATTAACTATATTGTGAAATGATTTGCACATTTTAAGTAAGTACACAATATTAATAAATTTCATTGAAATGGGCGGCACGTCACAATATTTTGGCAGTTTAATTCAGACAGATATTTTTAGGTTTTTTTTCTGCTAAATAACAAAACAAAAAATTTGCACATTGTTCAACCTTGACTATATTACACCTTAAAAACAACCAATTTGAGTTTATTTAAAAAAAAAATGCCTAAAATTATTCGGGTGCCAAAACATATTAATGACAGCACAATTTGGCAAAAAATTAAACTGATATTTTCGTATTTCAACTAGCGATGAATATCTCGCTGTACGGTTTTACATGGAAAATTACACGTTGATTAGAAAATGCAAAATACGTGGTTTAATTTAAAAATTGATTGTTATTTTAACGGCGAGTGTGTTATTACAATAGCCTATAATCCACGAAAATAACTAAATTTAAATATTGAGCTTTTCGGTAAGGAGAGTGTGTGCAATAAAGAAAGTTTATAATTTTTCTATACGATATTTTTAGCTGTTGTTAATGCATGTTGTGGCGACCTACGGCTGCACAAGTTCCTTCTGTTCTACATCAAAATAATTTAATAAAGGCTGTCAAGCATGTAACATGAAATTTAGAGCTGACGATGTAAAGCATAGTGTGTGTGTTGTGTGTGTATAACTATATCGATGTGCTGCTTAAAATACTATTTTTACACATAATTAATTTACATATGATTAATAAATAATGCGTTTGACATAATAAAGGTGGCGCTACTATTCTCCAACCAAATTAGTTATTAATATTGTTAAAAAGCCCTTGATGTATCCAATTAAACTTTGTTTACTATATTTCCTATAATCAAATATGAAATTATTTCTTAAGATTTCTTTGT
The DNA here is from genome assembly GCA_030264715.1 of Adinopsis sp. GC000173. Classification (NCBI taxonomy): domain Eukaryota; kingdom Metazoa; phylum Arthropoda; class Insecta; order Coleoptera; family Staphylinidae; genus Adinopsis; species Adinopsis sp. GC000173. Next base: position 17,364 of record JARJDW010000026.1, read on the forward strand.
GAATTGAAAATAAACAAACTACTTATAAATATTGGAAGAAATGCCATTGATTACTCATAAATATTGTTAAAAAACCGTTGATGTTTTCAATTAAACTTTGTTTCCTATATTTTGATCATTTTCTCTAAGCAAAGATTAAATTGTTGCTAAAAATTTGCTATCTAACACAATAATCAAATAAAAACAGATGCATTTCAATACTTGTTAAAAAGAAGTTGGTGTATCTAATTAAACTTTGTTTACTATATTTTATGTAATCAGATATGAAATTATTTCTCAAAATTTCTTTTTCAAATGAGAATAAAGAAAATACTTATAAATATTGTTAAAAATCTCATTGATGTTTCCAATGACACGTTGCTTGCTATATTTTCTGCAATTGCACACATATAATAATCAAATGAAAACATTTTGTACTTAAATAATGATGCATTTTAATAATGAAATTACGTATTAATGTAAAAAGCCGTTGATGCCGTCAATTAAACTTTGTCTGCACGCACTGCTGCGAAGTTTTACTAATTTTCTGCAATCTTTCGAGCATGCCATGTTAAAATTGTTTAAACGGTGAAATAAACGTCATTTGCTATTAAATAAAACACACATCCATTCCACCCGAGAGTGTTAAGCCTACTGAAATTTGTTGGACAAGTCTATCCATAATCCTCTCGAAACAACAACAATCAAATGAAAACATTTGGATTTTTTTTCTCTATTTAGAAAATTTAAACACTATGTGGTTTTATCACACCACTCGTTTGATTAGGTGGCTATTTTTAAATGGTTAATGTTTGTGCGTGTGTGTGTCTACGCAAACGATAATTTTTCAAAAAGTTTATTAATCTTTTCGTAAATAAAGCGTTAATTGTCGTTCTGAACAATATTAATAGTTCGTTTTTCGGAAAATATAATCATTAATTTTTCAATACCGAAATGCATTTTTACGTTTTCACTTTTGCGGCATGTTAAACACGCACAACATCTGTTTTGTCGGCATTTTTAGAATTCGTAAAGTCAGACAAGGGTCAGCCAGCGCTCTTAATATTTGACGTTTGCAAAGCGTCTCATGCTCGTTATTTTTCGATTTTTTTTTTGTACAATTTATTTATTTCGAAACGTCATTATCAACCTTCTCAATGCCAGAAAAATAGCCTCGACGCGCGCTTTATCTAAATATTTTTTTAAATAAAGGTGTGCGTATACAAGCGCTTGAGAAAAATGACAACAAATGAATCACAATGAATTAGATGTATGTGCGTATTGCAAATAAAAGTGAGCCTAACATAAGAACGTTTCAAGTGACAAATTGCCTAGGTCAGGAATGTGCATTTCACGCTGACATTTCTATATTTACGTGCCAAAAAAATTGGCGTGCGCGCTCAATTTGAATATATGTAGATGGGAAACAGGGCCGTACTCTGGTAGTAGTACTTGACGATTAACAATCGATATATATACGTTTTATCATCACGCCAATGTTTGTTTAATTTCATATTCAATTTGGAATCGTATAAGCAAATATAAACATATTTATGTATAAAGCGTGATAAGAATCTGTATTGTAAGCGCACAACAATACAATATCAAAAAAAAAATGAACATTTTATGTGTACGTTAAATTAATTAATAATTTATAACAATACATCGAAAAAATAAAGCGCCAGAAATAATTAAGTTTCCTTCCTGCGCGCCGCTCGCTTTATTTATTTATTGAACAAACATTTTAGTAATATTGTGTGTCAATATCCAACTCAACGATAAGATATAATATTTGATTATTTCCACTCGTAGAAAATATTGTGCGTATTAAAGTTGATGATGATTTTCGTGCATACATATATATGGATATAAAATGGCCAGCTTTAAAACAGGTGTTAAATCATTAATTTAAAAAGCGTTTGCCTGATCGATGATGAAATATAATAAAAATTCTTCGTCGACAACAAAAGAAATTCATAAAATATTATCTTTAATTTATGTTGATAACATAATCTAATAAATAATGTTTGCTTGAATTATTAATTTCATAAATCATGTGTTTGTCAAATTGGAAATAAATTTAGAATATCTAAGTATGTAATAATAGTATCTACGTGCAATTAATAGTTCTATTTTTATTGCCTGTTTTTTTATCCGCGGCTAAAAATAGTTGTTTTCCATTGTAATAGGATTAAAAATAGCGATTAATGATTATTTAATTGAACAATTCAGAATTTTTAATAAAATAATATAAAAGCTTGTGAACAAGTTTAGCTACTAATGATTTTGTGAAAATAAAGGTATAAAAAGATTCCACAGAAAATTAATCAAAAATTAAGATAAAAATAGCAATTAATGATTATTTATTTAATAAACTATTTCAATGTTTCTTTAAAGAGAATTCAAAACATATGCATTCAGATATACACAAGATTTCATGTAGAAAAATAGATAAATAATCCTTAATACAATTATTAAGTGTCGCCCTGACAAAAAGGCAGATAAAAATGAAAACAAAAATAGCAGTTAATGTGTATTTAATGAAATATTTCAGTAAATTTGCAATTTAGTAAAAAAAGTCAAATGTTTGTATTGAAATTCGGTTGGAAGCAGCTTAGCCTCCTCACTCACTAACGATTTTGACAAAATTTCGGCACACAAAGGAAACTATGCGCAAAAAATCGGTAAATAAGCCCCAATACAACTGTTAAGTGCCCCCTAACAAAGAGGTAGCCGAAAATTAGACAGGTAGTTTTTCGTCACCTTAAAATGCGCGCCAAAATGAGCAAACTGTACATACTTGCATAGCATGTGTGTTACCACTACATTCTACTTTAATTTAATTACAATTCCCTATGATAATCCAATAAAGGCGGCATTTAAAATCAACCGAAAAATGTGGGTACCATCGTATACTTACACACACACAAATTACAATCACTAATTATCCTAGATAAACGTTAATTTATTATTATATACTTGGCATATATAAAAAAAATAGTGCTCTCGCATCGTTTAGATGTTTATGGCGATGATAAAAGCATTGAATGTATAAAACGTCCAGATTTATGATATATTTGGTATGACTGATTTCCCAACCTCACAAACAAAACTATTCATGTGAAAGGTGGTAGTCGACTAGACGACGTACAAGTCAATGCTAATCGATACGTATGTGGTTATATCAATCATACCATTTCTAATCCACAAAATTGAAATTTCCTTTCTGTGACTGTATGTCTATGTCCGTATGCATTCATCTACAGTATGTTGTCGTAATAAAATCGATAGAAAGTTAATAGTCTATGCAGCGATTTTAATTTAAATTCAAATTTCGTTTAAATATTCTTTCAGCGACTCTATGCCAATGTCCATGCTTTCATATACAGTATGTTGCAGCAATAAAATCGATAGTACGATAGAAAGTTAATACTCATTCAAATTCTATACGCTCCTTTTAATTAAAATCAAAATTTCGTTGGGGAATAAACAAGCCATTTGTATTTAAATTTGTAGATATTAAATTTATTGTTAATTATTTCTACCACCTGTTTCCTTAAAGAAAAAATTATTTAAATAATCGCTCCATTTACAGCATTAAAAAACTGGTAATTGATGGAAATAAAAATAAAATTAAATCGAGTATAAAGTAAGAATAAATAAAAATATTTCTTTGGTATATTACAAAATCAGCAATTAAAGCAACAAATTCTAAATATGTAATTACATTTATAATTAATTTCAAATTAGACATATACTAATTGAAAACATAAAATTAAAGCAGTTCAAACATTGTATAAAATACGTTTTAATTAATAAATAGCTATTTTTTTGTAATTTAAATTAATAATTTCAATAAAAATCACATAAATCGTAATTTACATCAGCAATTACGCTCAAAATTCATGTAAGCATCTATCTAACAAAAAAGCGTGTCACTTTTTTTATATATTATGTATATATGTATACAAAAATAAATAAATATGTAAATGAAACATCAAATTTCCTGTAAATAATTTCCTTCCTTTGCGCTGGTGGTGCGAGATTGAATTGCTGTCATCTCTAATATCATCAAATTAGAATTTAATCATCATTATGACAAAAACATTTTATTGAATGCATATTTTTAATTTTTCGGAGGGGCGGGAAAAAGTTGAAGGGATTATAACTAACTATGCAAGTTTAAACAGCGCATTATCGTTATTAAAAGCAATCTTATGAAAATAATTAAACTCGCGCACAGCGATGAGAAGAAGAGTGTAGCCAGAGCGCTGGCATATAATTTAGCCTTCTACTTTTACTTACAGCTCAATTTAATCAAGTTAATAACCTATTAATTAGTCCAATCAATCACTAAATTTGAGTGGAAAAATCACATTACTGCTAACAAACAACTTCCTCATCTGCATGTTTGTGTTTATCGCACCAAACCCAACACATACATAACGACCGAACGAAAAAAATGAAAAAACTTTTTTATATTTATAATAACTTACAAGTTTTCTGTTTGTGTGTTTATGGATGTGGATGTTTGTGTGTGTGGTTGAAGCTTACCTGAAACAAAAAAAAAACAACGAATGAAAACATGAAAACGAAATTAGAAAATGTGTTTTTCCATTTCTAAATATAATTGTTGGTCAAAAGATGAAATGCCGCACGTAGCACGCAAATTCACTTGAAATAAATCAAATGGGAATGTTGGTGCCAAGACGAGGATCAATGGAAGAGAAGTTGTATGTGTGGCGTGGTGTGGTGTGTGTTGTAGCCGAGCAGCCAGCAGCGCAACTGTTCAGCAGTAGCAAAAAGGAGGTCTCTTCATTTATTTTCTATTTTTTTGTGACTCGAATTTTATAATTAGAACGTGGAACGTGCGTTTGTGTAAACAGAAAACGTCATCTTGAAAATAATAGAATGCGAGGAGTTCAAGTTCAAGTTTTTGCTAGATAGAAAATTATTTTCGTTTCGATGAAATAAGAAACGCTTGCTCTGTGAGAGGGAATGTATACGCGAGTACATGTAGTTTTCAGTATGTTTCAGGCAAATTTCATGTATAATACTTGTTATATCATCGCTGGAAATCACTACTGAAACAATAGGCGAATAATCCTTTGTTCTCTCAAACGAATTGTTGAGAGAAAAAGCACCTGTGGTTGCTTATATGACCTAACACCTTTCAATGTATACAGGATGCAAGACTATTTACTTTTCCACACTCTCACACAAAAATATTGCTTCAGCAAACTTAAAAAATCTATTAAATAAACATCTTTACAGGGTGGCCTGACGGAAAAAATCTATTGACTTAAACTTGTTCTATACTATTGTATAGAAAATTTTATGTTCTCTACGATTCACACTGTATTTAAAGCAATTTCTAATAAATTTCATCATAATAGAATTGTGCTATAGTCAATTATATTACTTCCATCACAAGTAAACAAAAAAAAAGCTTGTTTTGTAACACAATTTCCTGTTAATATTACTTTGAAGCAAATTGCAAAACTTTTTGATAAAATTATATCGACGCAAAGAACAAACAACTTTTATGCGTCACTAATTATCCCCATAAATTCGCATTAAAATGGGATGATGCGCGAATTTTCCACCCACATTGTGGGCGACATTTGCATTTATAAAAATATATTAAAATTAGGTTATGTATGCATGTGGCAGAATGAAGCCGCAGCAATGTGTATGCCACAAGAAGAGCAAGCCAGCATACAAAGCATGTTCATCGTTCGTTCGTTCGTTCGTTGGTACGTTCCTTTTTTTTTAATTTGGTGGGAGTTTATATATATGAAGTCATCTCAATAGTAAATTATAGACCTCTACATAGTACATTAACCCGTCTACATGGTTGAAGGTGACGCAGAATGTGCTTTACTCATTTATTTGCACGCTGCTGGCCTTGAAATCTCAGTACATTATCCGCGAAAGCAACACACACATTTATATACAAAGACATGGTCTTTGTTAGTTTGCGAGATTATAACTAAACAGGAAATTGTTTCTTCTTAATCATTTCATTTAATTGTTTTGCTAGTCTAGTCCGTGATCCACAACATTTTTCACATGTTTTATTTACCCTACCATTTATGATTGCTTATATCCTTAGAATTTTTTAAAACACAAAACTATTCAAAACTGTATTGTACTCATGTATTCATCGTAAAAACCGCCGTATAAGCTGCACATTCATATTTAGCATTAAAAAACTTAAGTAATAAATATGATTTAATAACTTAAAGTATTTTGGGGCATTTTTGTGGAGTGTTTTTCATAAAATTTCAACATTTTGTTAAAAATTGTAAATTTGCCAATAAAAGCATACTAAACAGAAACAGAATTGATTAAGAATTCTTACATTCGCCATATTTTAATGAAGAATAAATCAAAATGGGTTTTTTTAGCTAAAATTTTGTTCTTAGACTATAAAATGCAAGAAAGTGGATATTTTTAGTAGTCAAAAGATGTTCTTAATAAAAATATAGTTTCTCAATTAAAATTTTTCTCGAGTTTCATTAAATATTAAATGCAGCAACGAGAAATTACCTTTTTAATTATCCTAATAATAGAATAATCAATTAATTCCTTTACCAGACCTGATAATTTACGTTTTTTAAACAAACAAACTGGTATTATCTATTACTTACTATGCATATACATTATACCAACTACACCAATTATCCATTTTCGACGTTTAAATGTTTAACAACAAATAAGGTGCGACAATTTTTCTAGTTGCATAATAAATTATTTGGCAATAACGAGTATAGATACATATAGAAAACTGGAGCAAGCAACAACACCCAAACGACAACAACGCAAAAACAATGTCAATATTTTGCTTTTTCAGCCATTTCGTAGCGGTAAAAACTAGCATTTAGCTAAACTAAGTGCCGCCATTTGAGTAGTGTTGGTGTGAGTGAGTGAATGAAAAACGAATTGCATAACATTGCATTCAAGCGCATTTGCTGCTGCCTGCTTGCTTCCATACCGTCAAATATAATGCCAATTTTACACCTAGATATATGTGAAGTTTTTACTAATCAATAAGAGAACAAACTTTCACTTCACAAATTGATTTATTAAGCTTTGCGTAACTGATTTATTGTATTATTGATTTTTTACATATTTGTTACAATGTATACCTATCGAATAGAATTAGCAAAGCTTGTTGCGTATTCGGCTACAAGATGACAACCGTTTATGGCAGCCTAAAAATCAATAACGTAGTATATACCCAGTTTGATAATACTGTAATCTATAATATGCAATCGTATTATGGTTTTCGTTTCCCAGAAATCTGCTATTTATTTAGCTTGCAATAAATTATGTAGGTTAGATGACCATGATATTACATTTTCGTCTATGTATGTGTGTGTCTAACAATAAAAAACTAATTTATTATAAAAATTCTAAGTTAGCAACAGACACGTTCAACACACACAATAATACAAAATGTCAAATCAAACTTTTCTATATAAAAAAGCAGCTACACAGCTATTAATCAACAACAAACAATTCGTGCTATAAAAAACGTACATTTTCAGGTAAATTAGCAAATGTTTATTCATTGCCAGCAAGGAGAGTGAATCAAATTTCACGTAATTTAATATGCAGTGATGTTGTTATTCAATAAACAACGAATATAGTGCGAACGTTCGTCGAGAGTGACTAATTGAATGTACTATAATATTTTCCTAGCTAAAGTTTTGATTTGAAACAATGCACACAAACACACATTGATAGAGTGAAAAAAAATCGAAACGCTAATTTGCATGTTAATTGCGAATTCAAAACGAAAATTGGGTTATCAAATATTATTTCGCTTTTTGCACACAACAAGAAAAGGAATCAGCTGCTCGATTGCAAGGTTGCTTTTCGAGCGCTATCAACACACACAAATGGAATGCACAAAAATAGCACGATGATGATGACGTCCGAGCAATTTTGCTCTACGAGAGAAAAAAAACTTGTTTAGATTGGCATGATATTAATAAAAGAGTCTCTGCATATAGCGCTAGCTATGAAATAAAAAATAATTATTAATTAATTTATTGCTTTTAATTAATTATCTAACACGCACAACGGCAGTTAAACGAATTTTTCGGTTTCTATGATTGAATTATAATTCGACTTAATGGGAAAAGTCGGCGCTGGTAATTTTCCTTCGATTAATGCTAAAAGTTTACGTAAAAAATTTATTTATTAGATATTAAAAATGTATCTATATATAGGCACATTGGTATGTAGTATTGCGTATTTGAATTCGATTCGTAAATTTAGTTATTTCTCAAGTTTTGTAAATTGCAGAAATTTATATATCATGAGTAGCTCGAAAGAGAAAATATTATGAAATAGAATAATCTTACTTTGTTATTTAACAGCAAAGTTCATATTTAATGTTTATTTATGAAATTTTCCATTTAATTTCGCTCTTTTTTAATGTTCTCACCGAGAATTTCACAATGTAATTGGGAGAGCTGAGAAAAGTTCATTTTAACTCGTTAATAAATTTATGTTATATACCTACATATATATCGCTTTAATTTTAAAATACTCGCGTTTCGGCAAATATTTATCTAAAGAACGCAATTGAATTGGGCAATAAAATAGTACGATACAAAGAAAATTTGCGCAATCAATAAACACACACACACACAAGTGTTAAGTAAAACGCGAAATGATTGCGCTTAATGACAATATTAAAAAAAGCTACGGCAAAAAAGTTTTTCTAGAAAATCGTTTTAATGCTGGAGTAAATTGCGGTGCACAATCATCAATTTTCCATAACTACAACACAACAACCAACGAGCGCGCAAAAAAACAAACAGAGTGTATATACCTACTACACCGAGTTCGTTCTTTTCCTAGTTAGCGAGAGCGAAAAAAAACCCGGCTTTTAACAATGTATATAATTTCATAAAATCGTGCCGGTTTTGCTTGATTTTATATGATGATTGTTGTTAAAAGCGCGCGCGATTGATTGATAAGTGCTTCGCGTTGATAACAAAGAATACTTATTTAATCGAAAAGCCTGTTGCTTCGATAAAACAATCAATGATGTAATCTTTCAACGAAACCAAACAAGAATTGATGTTTCACTTTCATTATGCGCTCGCCATGAATTTTTTCGCTATTAATTCAACATATCAATATATTGTGAGGATGATGTATCTACATGTATATATATAAAAAAATAATTACTTTACTGCTCAATATGGTAATGGAAATGGTTCGATGTTTTATCAGTTTGTTTATTTAGCGGCACAGATGTGAATTGTTTATATGAAAATATGCTATCTATGCTGTCGATAATATATTTTTATATAATGTTACCGAAAGTGGTGTAAAATCATTTTATTTTTCAGTCTAAACGTGAAATTTTGGTTTGCCAAAGAATTTTTGTGAATTTTTCTTTTATTTTCAAGATTTTCCATTAAAACGTCTAATCATTTTCTTCAAAATTCTTTGAAAACCGAGAAGTGTATGATCGATAATGATGAAGTTCGGTTTTGATGGAAAAAGCCAAAGATCAAAGAAAATTCGACAAAATTTCCACGCAAAGAAAAATCCATCCAAAATTTTATGTATAAAAAATAAGATCGATGTACTAAGCAAAGCACATCTGTGCGCTATGCTAAAAGTAAAAGTGGTCGATGAAGATTTATTTAGTTAACGGTAAGTATAGTTAGTAGTAATAGCAGAAAACTTAATTATATTTGGATTTAGTAATGAATGTTATTGTTATAATCACACAATAATTTAACACATCAATGAGAAACTGAACCCATTTCAAATGTTGTATAGAGATGATGAAAGTATTGTTTCAGATATACTATAGATATATATAATAATAATTGTTTATTAATACGATACTGTAAAAGGAATTCAATGTTGTAATATTATAAATTATAAATCTAAAAAAAAACTTTCATAATTTATCTCTTAAGCAACCATTCCATTATAATGCTGTAAATCAAATTGACAATAATAAAATAAAATTTATATATTATTATTATTATTATTATAAAAACAAGATTGTTGCTCTTTTGTGTGTGTGTTAAAAAATTTCATGGCAATTTTTGTTTTCATTTTCGTTGGTATATGTGTTTGTAATTAACCGGAAAATTAGCTTTGTACATAAAAGAATGCCTTTGTTACCTCATAATGACGAATAAGACACACACACATACAAATACACATATACAGAAAAATTTTTCTCCTTCTTCTTCTTAGCGTAAATCATTTTTTTAAGTGAAGCAATAAAAAGTATTTTTTTATTGTGTAAATATAGAAAGCACAAAGGCATCATTATGTATTGATAATAATTTCTTGTAAATAATAAATATAAATAAATTACAATACAATTATCATGGCTTTTACGATGATGATAATAATAATAATAATAAAACCGATAAGAATTTGAGCAAATATTCTATTTGTTGGTTGTAAATAATAAATCAGCGAGAAAGAGAGAAAAAAAATATAAAGTTTACTTTAATATCGAAGTGGAAAACAACAAAACAATAGAATAATTTTTTTATTATCCTGTAAAGTGTCGCTTTTTTCACATTTTTATTTGTTGCACTATAAACTTTACGAAATTGTATAGTTGTAGTATAATATATAGGCGGATATTCATTTATTCATTTGTTTATATGAAGTTCCTCTACGTCTAGTCGACTATCCCTACTTTTTTCCCTCTACGTACGCTTTTTTAAAGTGATAATAACTATTTAACTAACGTAATATTTATGAAATGTATATAACATAACAATAAAAACATCTGTAAAGGAAGTTGTAAATTTATAAAACATTAAACTGCATTTTTAGCGTTTCGAATTAATAAACTTAAACAAAAAAATGTGTATGTGTACGTATAAATACAGTCGCTATATGGTTTAATATGTTTTTGTATTAGATAGGTCAGTTGTTTGTACGCTCGCATAATATATTAGAAGCCGATTTGATTATGTCAAATGGAATGAAAAAAGCGCTGATAAGGTTATTTTTTAAAACGAAATGTTTAAATTAAAATTGCTTATCTTATTTTTCCACGTTGCAATTGACGTTGAAATTACTAATCAATACATTACAGACAGATTGCAATGAAAAACCTTCTTTTCTTGATAAATCGCTTAAGCAGATTAAAAATATTGAGTTTCATTATTAAAAACGTTGTGTAAACAAAAAAAAGTAAATAATTTTCATCATCAAATTATATAAGTGAGTGAAAATATTTTTCATTGTAAATAATCTTATATATAAAAAGCTTGTTTTGAGAATTCAGCGAGAAGATTTTATCTTGACGCTTCGAGAAACAAAATGAACTTATTTTTTTCTTTGAATAGATTATAAAAATACATGCGGAAATTTTCTTGAAAAACACAAACAATACTGATTTAGTAATCACACAACGAACGACATGTTTTACGAAATAATTGTTATATGTATTATGAATAAGAATTGTAGTGGCATAAAATGTTTTCGTTTCAGCTAGGTCAGTTGTCACCCGGCTCATTTATAAAACGCTGATTGAGACATTATTAGAAAGAAAGTGTGCAAGTACCTACATAACTCCTATTTTGTAAGAGAAATTACTTAAAATAATGAATATTTATAGGTTTGCAAGTGGAATTAATAATTCAATTGTCGAAAAATGCAAATAAATTTAGGTATTTAATGATTGCATGAATATGTTTTGTGAAATAGTTGTTATGAATAAATATTCTAGGCCAGTTTGTCAGCCAATTCATTTGTCAAAATTTATAAAACCCTGATTGGAAACCATTTCTTTTACTTTTTAGACAAATTTAATCAAAACATATTTATTTACAAAGATGAAAATAAACTTCAACTTAGAACAAACAAAAAGTTATGAATTAAAATGGAAATGGCATAAAATTCTGCACTTTCAGCTAATTCTATTAGTTTTCAGTCAGTTTATTTAGGTACCTATAGCAGATTTATAAAACGCTGATCGAGACTTTAAAAAATATCTCATTATTCTCAATTTTCTTCTATTTGTATGTAATAATTACTGCAGTGACACATGTTTTTTTGGAAATTATTATTAGGGCATATAATTTTTCGCCAATTGTCAGCTGGTGCTTATTTATATCAGATTTATAAAACGTTGATGGTGAAAACTGAAAATAAAAATTTAATTTTAGCCAAGCGTAGTAGTAGTTCTAGATATTGTATATTTTCGATCGATTTATGACAACAAAAAAAATATCGCCACCGTCTGGGTCATCCATGGCCACACAAACTGTCTTGTGTGCAGTTTTTTTGTTGTTGCTGCTGCTGCTGCTCCACCCGAATGCGACCTCTAATAGGTATTATTTAAACAGTCTAGTCTAGCAGATAGTCAGACACATAAAACTATACTTATATGATTTTTCTACCTAATTTGTGTGTGAATAAATTGAATTATAAAGAAGTATAACCTATATATTCAATTTGTATGAGAATGAAACGAACCAGAACGTCGGTTGTGCATCGTTGCAGACAAAATGGTTTTTAAAAAACGAAGAATTTTTCGTTGAAGGCTGTGCGCCGTCTGCCATTACCCGTAAAAAAACAAGTTTTATTTGATTAGATTGTTTATGTGTGTGAATTTTTTCGGTAAACGTATTAATATTATAAACTAATTACAATTATTTCTTCCTTTTGTTGGCCGGCGCATAATTTATTGTGTATGTGTGTGTGTGGCGCTGTATTGTTGTTGTTCGAGGTGGAGGAAAAAAGCACAGAGAAGAAGAAGAAGAGAAGGTGTCATCAGTTGTGTGCAGGTACATACACCGAGCAGGTTTTTGCAGAAGGTCGACCTTGATCAAAAGCAATCACGGCTGGAGCAGCAGCAGCACACGTTTGGGTACGTTTACCCAAACAAGGCACAATGATCCATACCTGCGTGAATTCGAGCTAGTTTTATATTGCTTTCGCTTTCGATCGTAGATTTTTTTATGCTTTTGCTGTTGTTGTTGTCGCGAAAAGTGATTTCCTCTCTTGATATTATTTATTTTTAACAAAAACCGAGATGCTGATGCGCAATTAAGTCGCCCAATCATTTTTTTTTGCTCTCTACTACTAGAATTTTGATTAAGTGCTTCCGGTTTTCTGAAATAGCTTTATTTCCGTCTTCAAATTGGTGATTGAAATCTTTGCCATGTGCTTGTAATACGAGACACCCCCGGTTTTAACAAGAAAAGGTAGTAGGTAGAAAAGACCAAAAACGCATGTCGTGGTTTATCAATGTCACAGCGTAATGATGTAATTTCCACTAAAATACCTTTATTGATCCATAAAATGCAACAAAAGAATGGAATTAAAATCTTGATTAGAGTACAAAGTAGATGGAAATGAAGACGGGGGAGGAAAAAAAACCCCGACCCCAACGACGACGTCGACGACGATGCGAAGACGTTGAAGCAACACAAAAAAAAAGTTAAGCAAAGTCGCTTTAATTTTCTCTTCCATTTTCCAAGGCAATTAAAACTTAATAAATCTCCTCGTTTTTATTTTAAATTGCACACCAGAGAGTTTCAAAAATAATCATAATAAAATTAATATCTAAAGCGAGATTACGCAAAATTCGGTGCGTTGCTTGGGTGAATAACCTAAAACTATTCAATTGGCGACTTTTGTAAATTGTCCAAGGTCGAAGGAAACAAAAAACTTGCTTTTTTCACCACGTTTTATAACCTCAATGTTTTGCGCGATTTTTATACATTTCATTGCTCGCTTGTAATACGTAGTGTAATGTACTGAAGCATACAGTATATGATTCATTGCACGACATTTCATAATTCAATAAATGACGCAGTTTGAAGGAGACTTTAATGAAATTGATTCTGCACTTTAGAAAACTCTTTGTTTGGCTTGATAGAGTAATTCGTGATAAGATTAAATTATAATATGACGCATTTGTTTAGTCTTGAAAATCGCCAGCATTAATTTCATACATGTACGTTGTTGGGCGTTAATTCTGTTTAAAAAGTCTCCGACTTAATTTTTGTTTACACGTTCCATATTCGTCGAAATAACAAGCCATTGAGTGAAATCAGGAAAACAATCATTTTCTGTTTAATTACGTGCTTTTTTTTCGGGCACCCTTCCACGAAAACGCTGCTAAAATATTTATCGCCAAAGTCTTTGATGCGTTGAATAATTGATGCAAGTTTTGTAGAGACGTGTCACACACAGCAACAATGCCGAGTTTAAAACACAACGCAATATTTTTAGATTTACTTTCGAAGAAGGGAAATCTAACCGTAATAAGATTAGATTACAATGTTAATTTCAAAAATTTCAGAACTATAATCTATGATTAGTTGGAATTCCATTCGACAACGAAAATTTTAATTATTCTTCGGTTTACTAACTACCACTTATTTGTGTAAGCGAAAAAACGTTTTAAATATTCATTTTTTTAAGATTAAACGTAAAATTTTATGTTTCAAATAAGATTTTTTGGTTCCACTTATTTGTGAGCTGAACACATTTAATTTTAAATAAAATCTAACAATAAAAAGATTAAATTAAAAAGTTAATTACAAAAATTACCAAAATACAATCTATGGTTAGTTAAAATTCCATTCTACTGTTGTTTCTACAAAGAAATTTTAATTATTCTCTGGATAACCAACTGCCACTTATTNACAAAAATATTCAATTCTTTAAGAGTAAAAGTATAGTTTTAAGCATTTAATGTTTTAAATAAAATTATTTCTTAATTATAACTAACTGCCATTTATTTGTGAGCGAAATACACTCAATTTTAAATAAAATGTAATAATAATTAGATTAAATTAAGAAGTTAATTACAAAAATTTCCCAAATATATTTATGATTAGTTAAAATTCCACTCTAATCTTTTTTCTACAACGAAATTTTAATTATTTTTTGGATAACTAACTGCCACTTATCTGTGTAAGCGAAAAAACATTTATAAATACCATTTTTATTTAAGATATTAAAATTAAAGTAAAGTTTTGAACGTTTACGCGTTCCAGCATTTTCACATTTTAATTAAGCACACATAGAAAAATTTAGTTTGCTACGTCCAGACAGACATGCGTATTAAAAATGAATTTCATCTGTAATCGTCTAATCGTCACTACAAATTAAAATAATCGTTTTTTCCAGGTAAACAAATCCATATCCGTTAGTTTAAATGATTCACAAGATTAATAAATGAAATGATTCATTGTAAAGCGCTTTCAAGACAATGACGCTTATTTTTCCTCGTACACATCAATTTTTTTCATTTTTCCCCGGCTCGTATCCTCGCCATCTATATGAAAGTTTTGCTTCGTGTTGATATATATATCTATATATATATATAAAAGCTTAATGCTGGTATAGATGGAGCAATAAAACGCGCGCCTCAGATTGGAAATAGATTTTTCCAACACACACACACTCACACTCACAAAACAACATAAAAGAGAAATCTTTCATTTTCTCACTTAGATATTTAAAAAAAATTGTGAACGAAATGTCGATTTTCCTCCACAGCCGATGCCGACACAAAAAATTCGTGCCCTATCTTGTGTCGCTCAAAATGATGTCTTTAGAAAGTTGAAGTCGTGTTATATGCTATGGTATTATATAAAACAACTTACACAAAAAATATATATAAAGTATAAAGAAGATTATTATTTTTTATGTTCGAAGAACATAAAACGCTTTTAATTGGATTTACAAATCATACAAGGGAAGTGCATTAAGCTTCATCATATATATATGTATATTTTTTCCACTCTTGAAAATCAGCGTCGAGCGTAGAAAAATTTAATAATTAATTTATCAACGCGAGCTACATAGACATGATTATGATGATATTTGCTTTGTAAATATTTATACAAATTTAATTAAATGGATTATTAATTTTCCATGTAAATAAATGATGCAATTATTATTACAAAAATATTTGTGAATTGCAAATATTTGCGACATTAAATATTATTTTTTCAAATCGAATTCAGTGAATTGATTTCAGCAGAACATATCTATATCAAATATGGTGGGAAATTCCACTGACTCATTCATTAATTGAATTACTTAATTGAGAGAAAAAAAACGAGTGAAATAAGTATTTAATAATTATTGAAACAAAGAATTAAATAGCAACAGGCGTAGTCTGAAAAAACAACGCGATAAGATTATTATTGTATGTATCATATGTGTACATAAATAATAAAAATATGTTTGAAATCATAAACGTCCTACGCGATTTTTGATAAAATTTCATCGTATTATTTATTCGGAAAAATATACTGCTGGTATATATGTATATATACAGTATTTAATTGCGATGAAAACAATTTGTAAGTTTTGCATTTTGTATTATTATTCGGGTGAAAAATTCCACTTTCATTTAATGGTTAATGGTGAAATATATGCCAATGGAATTGCGAAAATTTCCGCCAGCAACCTTGAAATGTGTATATATACATTTTTTTGTCGCTTGGTTTTTGTTTTTGGTTTATTTGTTGTTGTTTAAAGCAAATTGCTGGTGTGTTGAAAAAAAAAAGTAAGAGGCACAAAACACAAATAAATTTCCAGTTCGGTTACATTCGATTTAGTTCAAGTTTACTTGGAAAAAATCATCATCATTAGTATTACATCACAATGAAGCACACTTTCTAAAAAGCAGCGAATCTTATACCGTCGTATTTGTAAATAAATAAATATTGATAGTGTTTGATGTTGATAAAGAAAACGGTTTTTATTTCGCACTTTGCGTTTGCTAGCTGCTGCCTTTTGTTAACGCACATCTGCACTTTTTTTTTTCGTTTTCGTCAGCCACTGGGAGTCACGTCCTCGCGCACACTTTTCCCCAACTTTTTCCAGAAAGGAAGAAAATGCACTTTTCAAAACAAAGACTTGTTGTAGCGCGCGCGCTGCTCATGTATATAGAATGTATACACAGAATGTAAAAAAAAAATGGTTATTTTTGTACGGATTTATTTATGTATGTGTGTATAAAATTAATTGGATGCGTGGAAGGGGGAGTGTTTGTTGATTGATGCGTTAGATTTTTCTCTCCTTAAATTAAAATCGTTAAAAAAACTCACCTTTGAGTCGCCATGCGATCCTAAGGTATTATTAATAAGACAAAGAAATTAGTCCTCGGCGTGGTAGATCAGATTAAAAAAACTTTATATATTTTTTATATTCACTTTGTATACGTAACGAAATAATAAAAATAATTCAATATAACCAACAAATAAATTGATGCAATGTAACACAACGAATTTAGTTTTGCGTATTATTATTATTTAAATAAAAAATGTTTGATTACAACGTGATGTTAATTATTATTATGATTTAAAGATTTTTTTATTATATTTTTTGTTGAGTGTTATGCGAGCAACGATACGTACGCTGGTTTGAATCGCGGCACAATGAGGCTCGTTCAGGCAAAGGCAAATGAAAAGCCGGCGACCGGGTAAACTGCGGTGGGGGGAGAAACGGGGAACACGTGGGGCTGCGCGAAGAGCCCCCGCCATCGCGTATTGACGCAGCCACCCTCCATCGTCTGCTGCACCTCTCTTCGTTGTGTTTATGATCGCAGGGATAATTATACCTGGTCAATGACGGGCGCCGCGACGCCCTTTTCGAACTCGGCTCTTGACCCGAACACGAATCTTACTATTTGATTATTACTATTTTTTCTGCTGTTCCAACAGCACGGTCTGCTTTTTTTCTTCTTCGTTTCGTGTGACGCGTTGATTATCATACTGTCTGGAGGAGCAGCAGTATAATTGTACTTCTGCAGTCACACCGCAACCTAATCATGACTTGTTGATACGCACGAAATTAACTTTTTATTTCATTTTAGGTACTTGTTGACTATTTACTTTCAAAAAATCCTTTTTTCATCTATATTCTATACCTAACCGTTTATTATTTCGTCACAAATCTTCAATAATTTGCTATGTTTAATAAATTAATATGGTTTTATCAATTATAATAATCTCTGATTAATATTTCTATTGTTTTACTTTGTAGCGCAACAACATTCTAACAATAATGATTGTTTTAATAAAATTTAATTGCAAAAAAATAAAATTAACTACACTCAAACCGTATTTATAGTCGCAAAATATTTATCAATAAAATTTTTACTAAAAAATTTATTTCTATTGCATTTTCACTTAATTTTTAACGAATAAAAATTATGAAAATTATTTCTTGCAGCTGAAGCAAACAGTTTTTGTTAAAAAATGTAAACGTAACGCCTTGTTTATTTATATAGCATTTTATTGTTTGATTTTGTAAGATTTTTGGAAGCTTCCAGAAGCAGCGAATTGCTTATTTATTTAAACGATCCTCTAGTAGTAGCAATTTTACTATAATTTTATTTAGCTCGTTCAAAGCAAGCAAAAAAAGCACCGTTTAGAATTTTAAATCTTTTGTTTATATGTGTGCGAGTGGATGTAGTATGGAATAGTAAATAAATTGCTAAGTGAATGCTTTTGAGTAAAAATGTTGTAGGTGTTTAATCAAGTCATACACATTCATTCGATTCCTTTTTGTTTAGCTTTGCGAGTTCATTGTGTAGTTAAAGGAAATACATACATCAAAAGCAATAATTAGCTATAAATAAAGGATTTCATTTGAGAATAAAATAATAGCATTGAATCAAAAAATACAAACTTAACGCAATTTAAACAAACATTAAACTTGTTACATTGTTACATGTTTGGAAACAAATTTTAGCATTTATAATCTCAGTATACACATTTTTAATTTAAAAATTATGCGTTAATTAAAGATGAAATTAAAACATACATACATGAAAAGCAATATCTGATTTGCAATAAATAAAGCATTGAAGCAAATAACACTGTTCGAATGTTTTGTAAGTATAAACTTAACACAATTTAAACAAATATTAGACTTGTTTAATTGTTAGACGTTTGGAAACACATTTTATTATTTAAAACCTCAATAAATTTTGAATTTTAACAAGTTTCCTCTACATTATTTTATTTAAAAATTCTACGTTAATTAAAACATACATATAGTACATCAAAAGCAATACCTAATTTGCAATAAATAAAAGATTTGATTTCAGAATAAAATAATAGCATTGAAGCAAAAAAATACTGTTGAATGTTTTGCAAGTACAAACTTAACACAATTTAAACAAATATTAAACTTGGTTAATTATTACATGTTTAGAAACAAATTTTATTATTTATAATAAATTTTCACTTTTTACATGTTTCGTCTAAATTTTAAAGATGAAATTAAAGTATTCATAGATGAAAAGCAATAATTTGTTTAATTGTTAAGCGATTGAAAATTTGTTTAATATTAAGTTAGTTAAGATATTAAATTTCGTTGCAATTAAATATTTTATTGACAAAAAAGGAAATGGTATGGAAATAATCCATACGCTGCTGACAGTGTTCAACGTGAATTAGCGACGATAATATAATTGGTGAATAAATCGTGGCATGGCAACAAATATAACCGCACCAATAAATTACCATTTCTTATTGCACTATTTCTATAATTAAAAATAAGATTTATGAATAATTTAGATCGGAAAAATTCCAAATAACATTGTTTTATGTTTTAAAGTTGACGAAATGTTTAGAAATTCAAATATTCGCAACTGCCAATCAATAAAATCAATAAAGTCAATAATATTGCTGGTGCAAATAGAAATTTCAAAACCTTCTAAAATTACAATAATTAAATTGTTTTAGAATGTTGTCGGATGGTGCAAATGTAATGTGATTAAATTTCGCATTACGAAACTTTAAATCTCTAATTACAACGCAAAAACTTATTTCAATTTGATTATAACAAAAAAAAATTAATAAAGGATAAATCATCATGTTGAATTTATAGGCTTTCACTCGAAATAAATTTGACGCAAATAAATCAATAAACTGTAATAATATATAAAAAATGCTTTGTTCTTTATTCTTTCTTTTCCTGCAGACTCGCTCCGCTAACATGAAATAAAATGTTAAATTTAACTTTATCACATACATTCGGTTAATTTTGTCAAAATATCCGAATCAGTGGTGGATTTATTGATAGACGGTGGAGGCATCCCACCTTGGACCCCACAAGTTAAGAGATCCCAAAACATTAAAACAGTATAAATAATTTATAGTATAGATATTGCTCACTTTACAACTAATTACTACTAGGTTACTAGTAACCAATAAATGTATATAAACTACAACAAATTTTACTTTAAATTTCATATTTCTTCCAGCAGTTTTCATTAAAAATTGAAAAAGCACTGTACTTTTTAATAATTTTGCATAAAAATTCAATAGTTAGTTTAAAAACTTCTAAAAAGGTAAAAATTTCTCAAATATTTCAAACTGAAATCGTGTTAAAGGTAAATGCGCCACTGATCAGAATTAAACTGCACTTACTTACAATGGCCAAGATTTATAAACGGCACTAAGATTGGACATAAATAAAATTTCATAATTTATAATTGAAACAATAATATATTTTAGGATGCGAGTTTAACTGTTATTTATGTATTACATACATGCC
>JARJDW010000029.1:0-16013 GCA_030264715.1 Adinopsis sp. GC000173
TTAGAAAATAATGTTTTGTTAATGCACGAAATGCGAATTTATCCATTGTGTACAAACTACCAAAATTAAATATATTTCAAACCGCTGGAACTTTTAAACAAATTAAACAATTGAGCTTAAATTTTGACAAGCGCCCTTTAAAAAGTTATATTTACTAAAAATAATATGCATTTGTAATTAACAATCCCCCTTCTATGCTAGGCCCGGGACTTATTGAACGATGTGTTATTCTTCTTACTTATAAGAATAGACAGTCGGCCAAAAACCGAAATCGAAAATCAGAAACGGGAATAAGCCAGATCAGAAAAAAGTCGTATATGTACAATTTTAGGTATATAAATGTTTTCAGTAAGTTTCATTGGAAAAACCGACTGTCCATTTTGTCCAAGCAAAGTACATAAGCAAAAATTCAAATAATTGAAAACAAATGGCACAAAGTTTATTAAAATAAAACCTGGTTTAATATATTTAGTTAATTCTCAACATTGTGTTTCTAGAACTTCGATTTTTGTGTAATTTTCATTGTAAATCGTAATATATCTAATAACCTTTATTATCTAGAACAAGCAAAATTTAGAAGAAAATTGATATTTCTAACGACTTTGAGTGAAAAACTGAGAGTGCATTGATTATAGAACGTAAAAATCAATGGAAAATTTTCAAAATTGATTTTCCTTTGTGTTTGTGCATCAATTTTTTTGATTTTGAGCAATGTTTGATATTTTTTTATGAAAAGAGAAAAAATAATTAAAAATCTGGTAAAAAGCGCTTGAAAATAGCATTCTTCTTTCAATTTTTTCAATAAAATATGTTCAAGTGCCATATTCTTGGTGCGCACATAAAAAAATTAACAATCCGGCTTTGATAACATTAACGGTACGTCGTATTTCTTTCTCTCTTTAACACCAGTTGTTAAAAAGAGGGAAAATTTAAAATCGCACAGTGCTAGAGTCGATCGAACGCATTATAACTAACTCCTTTTGATGATTTGGTTTGCAGATCGCTACCAGAAGCGCTTCGGCAAAGCATGCGCCGAATGTAGGAAGATTGTGGCATACAATCAGCTTGGCAAGTATTCGGTGCGATTTGGATGCATTGTGCGACAATTTTGTAGCAGTACGTGTCTGGAATCGAAAAAGAAAAAGATACGAATCTGTTCGTACTGTCAGAAAAGTATATTGCGCACGAAAACCGTACTTGGCAACAAGTATTTCTGCCACGAATTGTGCAAGGGAATGTTCGATTACCTCCAACGACCAAAGAAACCACCATTTCTTCTCAATCCCGAGGATGCACATTGTTTTGTTTGCAAACAACAGAAATTCATCCAGATTGAGTTCGATTACCACCGACAGAGTTACTATTTCTGTTCGCTAGGCTGCTACACAATCTTCAAGTTCATTCAGAACTGCGATCCATCGCCAAAAAAGTGCCATACGTGCTCAAAATTCGTTTTGCAGCAATACCTGGAAAAGCAGGCACTTTATTATGACAATTTCGTGCACTATTTCTGCTCGGATACGTGTCAACATATCTACATCATAACGCATCGGCGTGTTGTTCCATGCATTTGGTGCAAAGTGAAAAAATACAATTTTGACATGATCCAAAAGTGCAAGTTTCTAGGAAATACAGTTTTTGCTTGCTCGCTGTTCTGCTTGAATCAGCTAAAGGTTAGCGCCGATAATGTGATTACAAAGAAGAAGCCGTGTTTTCTGTGTGCCAAAGAGGTGGGCATTTACGATTTGAAATTGAGCAACGGATCGATGCACACATTCTGCTCGAACGAATGCATCATGTCCTATCAGAATCAATGCATTGCAAATGCATCACCAGCACGTAAAATAAAAATGTTACGACCTAAACGTAAATTATTATTTAATTATTTAGTTAATGTAATACTAAGCAATTTTTTTTTTTAGAAACGCTACCTGATAAGCCAGGACCACTTCCAGTAATCACCAGCGTTTGCTCGCTGGCGCCGAACGCCAAACTGAAAGGCAATATAGCGACAATCAAGAAAATTGTTGTGGTAAAGACGCCTGAGTTACCCGATGTTCGAAATATAGCAACGATGGCGAAGCCGATTATGAATGAAGGCATTACGCAAACTGAAATTGACAGCACAACGGTGGCAACGCAAACCCAATCAACTGAATCTGGACTGAATGTTGTCGTTATTTTGGTGCCCATCTACATTCCATCACCATTCTATATGTGGAACGCTCCGCAAATTATTCCAAAACCGTTTCCTTTTTTCATCCCATGTCCGATATTGATTCCTCTGACAAAACAAACCGCCGCCAGTGTAATGAAAGAAGTTAAGGTATGTGTTATTGCTTCGTTAATTCAAAATTTGTTTGTTATTATCATCATTGATGTAGAAAGTGCAAGTTAAAGCGCCGACCGATCCATTTGAAGCGGAGCTATTAATGATGGCAGAGTTGGTGGCATCGGAAAAGAAGGAAAGCGAGCCGCCCGTCAAGCCTGAAAGTGAAGAAGATGATAATGCCTGTGGGTGCTTTTATCGAATTATATTATAAATGATTATTACTTACAACATATGTCTATATTTATAGCTGAGGATGGTTATAGTCCGGAGCCGGCGGATACAACAAATGCATTTGGCGAAGATATGCTGCAAATGGCTTTAAAAATGGCAACTGATTTTGACGAAGCACCTGTTGATTTGGAAGGTGCTTTGACGGCGAATACAATCACACCATCACAACCCCGGACAAATAATGAAGGTATAACCATGTTCTTTTATTTTAAAAACTCTATCTATTATTACAGTGGTTTTTAACCATCATTAGCCACGACTCAAATTTGAGAAATATATTCAAGTTGCGACCCAATCTAATCTTAATTCTGCTAGTGGAAACCATTATTTGTTGTATTATTCTCTTTTTACTTCGAATCCACTGTATTGTTACAGCTTTTTCCAAATACCCGGAACATTGACGTTTCATTTAAAGATACGAAGTGATCCGTGTAGAATTATGAAAATACTATTTCATATATTTTCTATAACATATAAAAACCTGGTGTTCCGTAGTCATCGGCCAGAGGAAATGTTTGGGAAACAGAGTATTACTATATTAAAGATAAACTTGGTGGATAATTAAACGGAGCATTAGTGGCGGCCCTAGCCTTTGCGAGGCTTGGGTTTTCGGATGTGTGCAAGGCAAGGTTCAAAAGGCGATTTAGCCTGAAAGTATCTAAGATGTTCTAAGTTTAACGAATCTTTTAAGAAACTCCGAAAAAATAAATAAACAAGGAACAGTAACAAAAAAAACCTGCAATTGTGGCTTACTTTTCGACTATTTTGGCTTCACAAATTGTTTGAAACGACAGCCAATTTAAAATCTTTGATGAATACAGAACCAAATAAAGCAAAAACATGGAAAAGGTCTCAAATTTGTCGCCTTTAGAAGTATTCTATAGATTTTTATTGTATCTCCTTTGTTTTTCTTTTACTGATCACTATTTTCCCTAGCTATTATGTGAAAATTGGCCAAAATGTCGAAGGTTAGAAAGTAGTGATATAAGTGTGACATTTAACGTTTTTGGAAACTATACAGTATAAATATATCACGTAATACGCATTCATGGGTAGGTCAAAAGCTAAGTTACATGTTAAGTGTTTTGCAGCTCTTGTGTGTGGCCCCGGGCGATTACCCTGCTTGCCACCCCCTAAGGCCGCCACTGCCGAGCATTTTTCGTTTTGAAATTCAATAGCTGTTGTAAAACATTCCTATGATCTCAGTACAAACTATATTATTAACGCTAAGAGTCAGATTTGCTTACAGTCTCTTGGTTTGTTGTACCACTAAGTTTATATTTTTGAGGGCAAAATAATTAAACCGTTTATTGAATGAGATGAAATCTATTAAAAAGAAATTTTCATCTTAGAAGAAGCGCAACAAACATCATCGCTTCCGGCTAGAGGAACAAGAAGCCGAAGACGAGTTGGCCGTCCACCTAGACAATCCACCGGACGCCGAGGACGTCGATCCACAAATACGGAAGTGGCGCCGGTGCCTGCCAACGAACCGCCCCCACCTCCTACCGAACCCGTCGAAAAGCCCGATGCCCATCTTTGTTTAAAGGTACTTTCACTTAATTTATAATTACAATCATTCATGTACATACATAAATAAGTATTCGATTATTGCATTAAACAATTAGTATACGTTTGGAGTGAATGCTTGGAAGCAATGGGTAACTACGAAGAATGTTGAATTGGAACGTTCATCCAGGCGATTAAAGCTTTTCAAAACCGATTTGTTGCAATTGACTTCCGACGAATTGAATTACTCGCTGTGTTTATTTGTTAAAGAAGTAAGAAAACCCAATGGATCTGAATATGCACCGGATACTATTTATTATTTATGCTTAGGTTCGATTTCAATTCAATATATATTCTAACCGAATAATACAAATATTTTTGTTTTTTAGGAATTCAGCAATATTTGTATGAGAATGGGCGTATTGATAACATATTTTGTGATACTTATTACGAAAAGTTTACAGATTGTCTAGATGAAATCTGTAAAAAATTTTCAGCGCTTTATAATGACTCACGTAAATATTAGCCGTATATCAATAATTCATCGCTAATAATATGATTATATTGTATTTGCAGATTATATAGTGACAAGAGTGGAGGAAGAACATTTATGGGAAAGCAAACAATTGGGTGCTCATTCTCCTCATGTATTGCTGACAACATTAATGTTTTTCAATACGAAACATTTTAACTTGACGGTAGGTTTTATATAACCAACTTTTTTATACGGTAGATCTGGGCGCGGCAACCTATGGCACGCAATGCATTTTTGGGTGGCATGCTAAAATGTGGGAAAATTTTCCAAAACTATTTTATTTTAATGCATACACATACCGGTTGCCGACCACTGCGCTAGATACTTACATTTCTAAGAATGCTCTAAAACACACATAAATACATTAAAAATCAGTGTTGTTTTACCTATAAGGATAAAAGACCAAAAAAACACAAAAACCAAAAAAACTGCCAAAAACCATTTATTGTTTTTATAAGAAAATAAAATTGAAATTTCAATGGAATTTTATTAGCTGCTGTATAGTTTTTTTGTTGCTTTTGTAGTTATTGATACAAATCAGAAAACCACATTGCAAATTAATAAAATATTGGTTTCACGACCGGCATTATTTTAAATTCGTATAAAAAGGGTGGGGAGAAGGGTATATTTTTTTAAAATTAATTATGTTATTTTATACTAATTTATAATGTGTTTAGAATGTCGATGAACACATGCAACTGTCCTTTTCGCATATAATGAAGCACTGGAAGAGAGGCACCAGCCAACCTGGTATCGCCAAGCAAGCAACGTCGAGAAATGTTTTATTAAGATTCTATCCACCACAGTCGGCGTTAGGTAAGTGGTTTGTTATGAAATCGCATCAAGTACATTTTGGCAGAGTTTTTGATTGTACATACATAACATTACGCTAGCCATATTCCTGGAACGAATATTTTAATCGAAACGAATAAATATGTTGTTGTTGCATTTCATTGCAGCGCATTTTATTACACCTATATTTATATTTTCTAACAGTATAATTTATTCGTTAGGCATGTTTATAGTAAAATCATAGTTGATTATTACGTGTTTTATATTTCGGGAGCGAGGTAATTTTTTTTGCGTCAAATTTAAAGTCCAATCGATTAATGAAAACAATCAATTTTCAATTTATTTCAATGAAGTAATGATCAACAATCTATTTATAAATCGGTTTTTTGCGCAATGATTTTTTTCAAGTCAATGCTTATTTTTATTGGAAAATCACCAAGATAGATGAAAGTAAATATTACGATATAGTTATTAATACATTTCACTTTTCATTTCAAACGTAGATGGTAACGCCCGCAAGAAAAAGGTTTACGAACAACATGAAAACGAAGATAATCCGTTACGATGTCCAGTGAAATTATATGAATTTTATCTATCCAAGTGTCCAGAAAGTGTCAAGACACGCAATGATGTTTTTTATTTGTTACCGGAACGTTCTTGCGTGCCAGATAGTCCAGTTTGGTATTCAACTATGGCATCGGATCGACTCGCATTAGAAAAAATGCTTCATCGAGTTAAAATGGTTAAAGAGATTAATGTTGCTTTATTGACGCATTAAGCTTTTACGTAAATCTCCTCTTATACTATTTGTAAAGTTTTATATACAGATTGTACAAAACAAACAAAATAATAGAGTAATAACAATAATAATAATAATAATAATAACAAAAATTCTGTTTCAGTTCTCATTGGAGTTCTCGTTGGTTTGCTTGACGTCTTTATTCTCCTTATTATAGAGAATTTCTTCGGTCTCGTCCGGTATTAGTTTCTCATCTTCCTTATCTTGTATCGGAATAAGACTTAGACTTTTCGGTGGCGTTAGTTTCGGTGCGCTTGAAGTGTGCCCGCCCCCAATTATCTAAAACCATAAATAAAATATTATTTTTAAATTCTTGGCATTGATCTTCTAGCGAGACGTTTCGGCCAAACAACTTGTATCTCGAAATTCGGCTGGCTATTAGAGTAATTTGTTGATGATTAGAAATTCTGCGCATACAAGGTCAACCACGTTAAAAATATAATCAGTTAGATATTTTTCTGATTCAGATGTAAACTTGCGCTTTATTAAAAATATTTGTGGCCGTCGTGATTGATCGAACGCGGGTAAGAAAATACGTACACATACCCTTAAGCTGTTGCTTTGCTTATTCAATTGCCCGCCGGAATGCTTGAACGAATTGCGTGTCGTACTAACTTCAATCGCTGATTTAAGTAAATCTACTTTCGATACGCTGCCTCGCGATCGACCATAAATGCCATAACAATCACTGCCACGTCTCGTGCGCTGCTTTATAATGTCGCTATCAATTTTCCTTAGAAAATGTCCGAGCGATGTTAGTGAACCAACTTGATTATATTCAATCATCAAACTGAGTCGTTCGAAACTAACCATTGTGCCTTGATCGCGCGTCTTTGGTTCTTCCTCACATTTAACATCTTCAATATTTTCTAAACATAAGAAATACTGTAATGAACTCTTGATGAACCATATTAAATTCAATAATATGTATTAACACTTAAAATGGGTGCATTATATTTATATTAATCAAAAGTTGATGCATTTCTGCAAATTACCATAAAATAATTATTTAATAAAAACTAATTTATTATTTCTGATGATGGCAACTTGCCGAAATGCATTAACTTTTGATTAATATTAATATAAGTTATTCAATTTAAGTGTCATTATATATCATTGAATATTTAAATAGGTATGTAAAATCCTACTCAAGTTAATATTATAAAGGACCTACCAATCGCTTGCACTTCAAGCATCTTTTGCAAATCCATTTTCTTCAATATGAAATAGTGTAGAATACTATAAGCGATGCCTGATATAACCGATGCTAAGCCCATAATACGAAACGCTTTCTCAATACCAAATTCACCGATTAATCTGCCTCCTATGAAACTACCACTGCCACGACCTAAAAATATTTTATGTTAGCTACTTGCCAGTTATTATACTCGGATGCAACGCGATTGCAAATTTAATGTAATTTATCATACAGATATTAAAAAATTCAATCAAATGAAGCGAATCCCTTCAAAAAATTGCAAATTTTTCCCCTTACGAATTATGTTTTCCCAAAGTATATAAATGAGAAATTTAAATGCATTAAAAGCCGAAGTTCAAATAAAATTTTAAACTTCCGTTCAGTTTGAAGCTTGTACCTATGTGCATAACTAGTTTAACTTGAAAGACTATTATACATTTTAATTAAATTTTTACTTATGGTGATGGAAATGGTTATATAATTATCCAATTTAAAGAAGAACTACCAAAGAGGATTTGTTAATTTCTTTTCGTATTCAAATTTCTAGAGAAGAGCACTTTGAACAATAGAAACAAAGCATGATTCTTGACTCATAAAAGTAATATAACAAAATATATCCATAAAATATCTCTAACGAAACATTCTTCGCCTTGCGAATCTTTCGTTTAAAGTGTCAATAGTCGTAAAGAGTTTGACGGTATTTATCCAACTTTATCAGCCTGTTAATCATAAATATTTAGAAAATTTGAAAAAAGTCTATGGAGTGAATTCGACAAATTGCAGTCAGATGTTTGATTCACACGTCCAGGCACGATCTGTCTGTAGCTCTTTTATTATATTACAAAATAATCATTCTATTAGATATTAAACTGTTTACGCTCCTTCTATAATATATTAATTTTATTGAAAAATAATCATTAAAAATATCCACCTTTGACATAATATTATCACTGATGATGGACTCGAATCAATGAGCCCGAAACGTTGGTTTTTATTAAAATTGAAGCGTTTTAATTCGACTCATTCCTTGCCCTTTTTGCGGTGCAAAATAAATACGTTTCAGATATTTTAACTTATATTAAAATGTCTTTTTAAGGAAAAATTATTATGTCAAAACAACCTCGCGTTACATCCGAATAAATACTATAATTAACTCACCGACGCTGAAATGGGCCATGGCAATCACACCAATCAACGTGGCAAGAAGACCTTTCGGTGCAATAATCGCGCAGTACGTTGCTGCAGCAACCCACATCAAATGCACCGAGAGTGATTCCATTGCTTCGAATGGAAAACACCACCAAGGACTCCTGCAAATGACAATTAATTTATGAAGTATTGTAGCAGCCAGGCAACATACGCATCTCCTTACGTGATGTAAGAGTATCCCATAAGACGGAATGCATGTGCGAAGAATGCTAGAATGATAATATTGACATGTCCCAACTTTTTCGTAATCTTCTTGGCGCCGTATAAAAACGGCAACGAGCTGATTGTTCCAACAGTTACTGTAATTCCAAGCAGCGCATTGAGCGCGCCTAATTCTTTCAGGTACAAAAAAAGATAGTTTTCAATAAAACCCCAAGGATTTCCCAATAGGAACATAAATAATATGAAGACGATCACGCTTGGCATTTTTAGTATGCTAACCAGATCTTTAAATATATTATCGGCGGGTAGTTTTGGCCCCAAGGGCATTAGGTAAACAGCGATCGCTGATATGACGAGCAGGATATCGTAGGTATAAAACGCTGCTGAATAATCGGTGTAGCCAAGCTTCTTACTGTTGTAGTCAATTAGCGCGCCGGTGATTGGTGAGAAAAGCGCCATACCCAAGCTGCTAAATAGTTTCTCTCTGCCAAAATCGCCTCCATACTTTTCAATCATTGTTAAGGCGATCGGATCCATTATTGTAACACCAGCCGTCATCATAATACTGCCAATGAAACGCAAAATGAAATAGATCCAGAACGTTTTATTATCGCTTTCTTTGTAATCCGGCGGACAAACTTCCGGACCGCCTTTGCGAAAATGGCATTTCTGCACGATACAATCGCCGGTCCAGTCCTGCAATCGCTGCTTCGATGAGATGTTTGCTCGCAAAACGATACCCCCGCATCGAATGTCGCTCATCTCCAATTCGGTAAAATTCACACCCGCTTGCAAGAGCAGCGATTCGCTAAAGTTCTGTTTGAAGCCGACCGTCTCTCCCTCCTGTGATATCGCCATGCCGACCGCCTCAACCGCATCGCCCAGGCCCTGATGCATGTCCAGCGCGAATTGAACCGCCGGTCGGTTTGGCCTACAAATG
This sequence comes from Adinopsis sp. GC000173, assembly GCA_030264715.1. NCBI lineage: Eukaryota > Metazoa > Arthropoda > Insecta > Coleoptera > Staphylinidae > Adinopsis > Adinopsis sp. GC000173. The sequence goes on from JARJDW010000029.1 coordinate 9,708, forward strand.
CAATTCGTTTAGTATACAGGATGCCGTCGTTTATGCACTCAAACGGTTTGAACTTGATTAAAAACGCTACTTTAATGTTGCGTGCTGCGCAAAACATTAAATCATTCAATCGCGTACCTATGGTTGGTGCCGAGGCTGAAAACGAGATCGTCCTCCTCTCCGAGATCTAAAACGCCGTCCTCGCTCGAATTCTTATTGTTCAGCAGGCAATGATCGACGCACAAATCGAGCACGACGTCGATTTCCGCCTGAGGGCAGTCCCGACTCAGGCATGGACTCCACCAGACTTGCACCTCGCCTTTAGGATGGCGCATCACGTAGCCGGGCGGCATTATTCCGGGCACTTCTTGATGCGGAATCGTATATAGCGAATGATGAATACATGCCGTTAGCAGGAATGAAATTATCACCACCGGCTTGTACTGTCCGAATTTATCAATCAGGAATCCGGTTAGCGGAGGTGTTAGAAATGTCGTGAGAGGTAGCGTCAAGTAGATGATACTGATTTGTTGTACTGTTAAGCCGATATTTTGCATGTGCACAGTTAAGTACGGTATAAGTGATGAGTTTGCTAAAAGATAATTTCTAATTTAATACAAGTTTATTTAATATAATTGAATTTTTACCTCCGTATAAGAAAAAGAGGGTCAATTTCAGCATCACAAGATTCTTGTTGATGCTGAACACCCATCGATTGTTCTCCTCCTCAACCTTTTCGTCCATACCTACAATGTTGCAACTAAGTGTTTACCAGATAAAAATACAGTAGTTATTACGTATTTTGTATAATATTAGAATAAACATTCGCATCTAAGTTTAATGCTGTTGAGCTAGATAATTACAGTTTCTGTTTGTTTTCCCAATTTTAATTGAAACGAGATGCTTATCATTATCATAACTTAGAAAAATTGTTTATTTAGATGTAATAAAATGTTCGTCATTAGGCATTAAAATTAATGATGTACAAGGTTGGAAATTGCAAAACATTATGAAATTCATACAATGGGACTTCAATATACGTCCTTAATTCCTTTTAGATGTTTGGATATATATTCCATGAGAACAATTGTAATTTGTTTAAATAATTTAAAAAATTATAAATAACTAAACGACGCAAGGTATAGTTCACAAAAAATAAAAAGTATTATACCTTGTTCCGTTTTATTTATTTATAATTTTTTAAATTATTTAAACAACTTATAAACATCAAGTGACTGCAGTGTAATTAGTACAATTTATATAACAATTGTACTATCAATTAATCCGTTCTAAGTAAAAAAATGTCATTAGATATTCTATAATATTAGAGTTGTAAAAAATTTAAACACTGTTTGGAAATATTTATTAAACAAAACATATTCTATCAGGGCTTTTACATACTGTAAGACTCGGTCTAATAGACTCTCTATATAAATTGTAAGAAGTTCATTGCAGTCATTTGGTGAACCATGTTTATAAGTTATAATTTTTGTGAACTAAAACTAGCATTGTTTCATTTATTTATAATTTTTTAGACGCTCTGTATAAATAATGGTAAGCAAAATCAATCCGTGTCTAATAGACCGAGTTTAGTCGTGTGCAAGGAGCCTTATATGTACATATATGATTTTAAAAAAAAGCGGGAAAAAAGATTTCTAAAAATTGAGTCATTTGAATGAGGGCGTATATCGAATTAAAGACGTATATCGAAGTACAATTCTCTTGTCAAAACAGGTCGTATATCAAATTCAACGTATATTAAGGTTGCACTGTATATTAATTATTAAATTAAAATTTAGGAAGCGCAATATAAGTTAAATGAAATGAATATGAATTGATTGAGAAGCCACATATGTATGTTACGTACTATACATATACGTAGATACAAACATAGATGTAAACATTGTTTGAATAGGTTTGAATATTTTAATGTAATAATAATCCCAATTTGTTCCTATTTATTATTATTATGAATGAATGAAGATGCGAGCGAAGATATTTGATATAGTTTTAAATTTGCCGGTGGCGGCCGAAGGTGGCTGGCGGGTGGCAGCTGGCAGCTAGCGGCTGGTGGTGGTTTTATCAGCTAGAAAGTTTGAAATATTAACGCTAGTACGCGACCTTGACAGTAGCAGCATATAGGCGCAGAGGGTGGCACATTTGATAAAATCAATTTATTTTGCCAGGCAGTGCGGAATTCAGTTTTTTCCCCATCAACCCTTATTTCAATTAAACTCCATTCGAAAACAAACGAATCATCATCACATTAGCCATATTACATATTACATTATTAATCAAGATGCTTTCCTAGCCCGCTTTACGCTTAATAATAATCGTTTCGAATCGAATCGAATCATAAATAATCAAACATCATATTGTGTCAGTTAATTAATCAACAAGTTTCGATTATAATGCATAGAAGAAGATTCAACAATAATAATCGTGTGATTCAACGAACTACAAGTGAAACAATACGAATTGGTGAGCCGGACCACAATCATAGACCATCAAATTTGCCCCCGCCATATGCAAAAAAGACCGTATCATCTGCATCGTTTGTAGTAACAGGTGTTAGTACACGCGCTGATACAGTCACATGCGAATCCCCCGATGATAGTGAAGAATTCTCGCGACAGACCGACATCGAAACGCCAAGCTTCTCCGAGGATACGTCCTATTCAGCGTACACCGAGGACGTCGACTACTGTGCATGTGAGGAGATCATTCTGAAGCGCTGCGTGAACGCTGTTATGTCCAAGAATGATGAGATCATTGTACAAAAATGCGGCCAGTCTATAGATAAAGACCATCAAACGTCGAGCCCCATTAAAATAATCACTAGTTCCTCTTCCGATTCGCACATACCGTCGCCCGGACGATTTATCGGACGGTTTCAAGTTGTTAAAGTCGAGAGCATTCATCCCTTTCGACGCGGACGATGGATTTGTCATGACTACGTGGATAATTCGGAGTATGCACCAAAGGATGGCTACGAATTTTATCGGGGACACTTTGTCAAACGTCGCGAGTTGGAAGACATGAAAAAGAAGATGCTGCAGGACGATTCCTGTATGTATTTATCTATTACATTCTTTCATCTCAATAATCATTCATTCATTTATTCTGTTTTAGTTATTTTTGATCCAATCATGGACTCCGATCCGAATCTGCAAACAATTCCACAGCCCGTCACTTTGGTGCATAGTAAGTTGTTGTTATATAAGACAATAAATATTTATCTACAATAGATGTAATAACATTGAACTTATAAATTTAAAAAGCAATTATTATATTAAAATGATGATCGTAGATTAGTTGTATTTATAGAAGACCTTAAAACAAAACTGCTATAGTCGTTGCAAAATTATAAGAAAACCTTAAATCATCCATTTCGGATAAGCAGGAATAAATGAAATCATAGTAATGATTAGTTTACAATGCTAAAAAAGTCTATTTCAATATAATACCGGGCAATGCACATTGAACTTGCATTTGTACAGCCATCAGCCAGAAAAAGTGTTTAAAGACCTTTTTAGCATTGTAAACAAATAAGTAATATGGTTTCATTTATTGTTGCTTATATGAGAGACATGATTTATGGTTTTGTTATAATTTTGCAATGACCATATATGCTTATAATAACAAATTCCTGCAGTATTGCAAATGCAACCAAGTTAATGAAATCCTCTATATCATTTTCAGATACCACCACTCAGCTGGTATTTATGAACGCACCGGTATTATCCTCAACTTATCATCCTATTTTAAGAACAGGTATTATTTTTATAAACTATTTATCATACATTTATATTTATTACACATGGTACTCATATTATATCAATATCTAGTCTATCTCGTCTATCTAGTTACGCATGTATGTGTTACATTACATTCGATTCACGTTTCTTGGGTTGCCTACCACACATACACGTATTCACGTGTAATAAATACGTACTTTTAATACAAATTGAATTGTAAACAACTAAGTAATGCACGCTATACAAATATATAAACTGTATAAATGAATTATTAGATTAGATGAAAATTTAGCATTAGCATTGGTGTGGCTGGTGAAATATGAATGATTAATGAATAATTTCGTTTGTAGAAAACACTGCCGCTCAAACGTTCAATCCTCAAAAGTTAATATCAACAACACCTAGGCCTATTTTAAGAACTGGTGAGTGTGTTTTTTATTGACATTTTTTCCATGATCCATGATCAGGCAATGAACTTGGTTGCGATGAAAAAAATACTTTGCAAATCAAAACTTTTCATTTAATATATTATACATTAGGGATGACCAACAAGTCGATTGTGAAATCAATTTTTGGTCGATCATTTACGACATTTTGATAGTAAAACACCCTATGTTTAAAAGTGTTTACAATTTTTAGTTTGCATATTTGAACAACATTCTGTCCTAACTAACTTTTTCATTTAAAAGTTATTATTATTACCTTAATTGCGATTCTTTGCATAGAGATTTACAAAAATAACTAACTAGTTAAATTATTGTGATAAAGTAAGATGAGCTCAAAAGAAGTGTCAAAAAAATAAATTCATGATCTTATTTTTAAGACAAAAAAGTAGCTCTTATAGATAGAAAAGTTGGTCACTCCTATTATACATCATACCAATATGGTTGCATGTAGGTACCTATCAACAATATTTTTATTCTACCTTACAACATGAAAGGAATACGATGATTTTCGTTTGGCTTCCAATTTCAGTATGAACGGTGGCTACTATTGTATATTTTACATACAACATGTTCCAACATAAATGAATTGAATTTTATTCCATCAGAGAGTCTAGCAAGCCCAACTCGGATGCCGTACAAATGCAAAATACCTTTTCATATAAATGAGCAAATTAATTCAATTATGAGTTATATAATGACAAGGCATCAACGCGAATTTCTCGATTCGAATATTAAACTTCGCTAGATTGTTATTAATTTGTAATTTATCGTAGAAAACATGCAATTCCTTTAATTGCAACAAGTAATATAAATAATAAACGAGGTATAATTAACAATGGCGTAATCATTATCAGGAAAATGTAACAGAAAAATAGATTAACTAAAATGTATGTATTATAATTTCACATTTGTAGAAAAGCCAACTATTCATTTTTAATACATGCTTTTAAAAATATACATATAGTACATATATATTTACTTATACAATAAAATTTTATATAGGAAAACCAAGGATTTGTTTAAACAGTTTTTTATAAATAAATATTTAGGTCAACAAAATCTAGTATGCCATAATGTAATGTAACTCATTATTAAAAATTGAGATTAAAATAACAAACTAAACTAATGTGGTAAGAAAAATAATATTATTGGTAATTATTTGTTGTGTTTTTTTCAAGTATAGAAAATACTTTCAATGTAACAAAATGAAAAATTTAATATTACTCTATGGTCAGTGCCGGATTAAAACAGATCGACGCCCTAAAATCTTAATGAATCCCTATAAAAGTATAATAGGTGGGTAGGAAAACTACATTTTAAGCTGAACGAAAACTTCCATTTGACTTTGTAACATATTTCAAATGAGCTCTATTACTACAATTAAAGGTTTTTAAGGCATCTGCGCACCCAGTAACTGGACAGTTTGGGTTTTATTTTATGTTAAATGTAATGCTCATTTTGGTGCTCAATCCCAACTTCAAAGGGCATAAAGACATCCTTTTGGTTTGAAAACATCTTTAAACCTTTAAAAATCTACTTAGATACATCATTCAATTTCAATTCGTTAAGTTTGCGTTTTTCCTTAAATCAGGCCGGTGCAACCTTTTATGTGGAAGAGCCAGTTTAATCGTCGCGGGCCGCACTGCCAAAGACGAAACTAATATATCTTGCAACCCTTTTTTATTCTAGATTATTATATATTAGTGGATGCCAAATGAGAACATTTTCAAGATGCTCGTTCGTCAAGCTATACTCTTATTTTTTGTTTTCGTCAATTTCATTACCGAAAAAAATGTTTAGATGCATATGTATTGGCAATTAATAATAAAATACGGTATGTATGTAGTATGAGGGGAAATTTTGTTTTGCGGATGTATTTTTAATAGAATTCTACAATAATGTTTTCTCAAATTCAAAAGATAAATTTTCTACTATTTGTCCGTATTTTTCAAAACTATTTGATCTGCCCATCAAAGGACCCCGCACAAAACACTGTGATTTTGGACCTCACTGAAATTTTCTGAAATTTTCATATGTTATAGTTTATGACCTCCTGAACAAATATTCTCCCGGTCAAAAAACGTTTAAATGGGCAGTTTTTGAGCTATAGAGGTTAGAAATCA